>PVJA010016545.1:0-32467 GCA_004027025.1 Myocastor coypus
TTTTAGAATTTTATTTTATTTTATTTTTCTTGTTTCAGAACTTTTGTTTGTTTATTTATTTATTTTTATGGCCGGCTCAGCCTGTCCTGAGAGCAGGGCTAGCACAGCATGTGGTGCCGGGGATCGAACCGTGGTCCCTGCAGCTGCCTAAGCTTTCCTAAGCAGGCGCCTTAGACCATTGAGCCATCCTGCCGGGCCACAGAAGGTACTTTTCAATCCCAGCCAAATGTGTCACCATCATATCCAACAAGCTGACTTTCCTTGGCTTGCACCCTGAGACAGGCTTCAAGTGCAGGCTGCTTATTTGGGAGGTGGCCCCAGGAACTACTGAGGGATGTAAGGAATAAGACAGGATGGAAGCCAGGCATGGTGGCACACACCTATAATCCCAGCACTTGGGAGGCTGAGGCAGGAGAATCAGTGTGAGTTCAAGACCAGCCTAGGCTACAAAAGTGAGCTCAAGGCCAGCCTGAACTGCATAGCGAGACCCTGTCTCAAAAAGAAAAAAAAAAAAAAAAGACAGGATGGAAAGAATCTAACAGAGATGTGCTGTGAGCAGGCTACCAAGGTATGAGTAGCAGAAGGGGGAAGGACACAGGATTTTCCCTACCAAGCCCTCCCTATTGGTATGCATCCAGCAGTTTTTGCCTCTTGTTGGTTACAGACTGCTCCTGGGGCAACACTTTAGGCCACATGCATGAGTGTAGCCAAATAAAGCCTGTAGCCAGAGAAGGCCATGGACCCCACCATGAAGCCAATGGTAGCAACTCCCAGAGCATGAGCACAAAGGTTTGTTGCAGGATGGCTCCAGATGGCCTCTCTAGTCTAGTCTCTGAGCATCTTCCCTGACAAGCCTTTCCACAAGGTCTGCTGTTAAAGTGAACCAATCCCATAAATAAAACTGTTACCCTAAATGAAGTGGGTTTGGGAAGTAAGTAACATTCCACTCATAGCAGAAGCTTAACTCACCTACTGAGAAAGCAAGAGATTAAACATACACATTTTTCTTCCCTTATGGTTTAAGAATTTGTTTTAATAAAGAAAAAAGAATTATTTTTTACATTTTTTGTGTTAATAGAAGTATTGCTAGCTCAAGAAAAAATGTACTGGCCCTAAGAGATTTTTTGAAAATATTTGTTTGTAATTTATTTATTTAGTACAAGGTCTCACTATGCAGCTCAGACTTGCAGTGATCCTTTTGGCTCAGACTCCCCAGCACTGGGGTTACAGGTGTGCACCACCACATCCGGTTTCGGTGCTGGCACGTTGCATCTGGGATGGCACGGCATGAGGTACTGGGGATCAAACCCGGGTCCTTGCGCTTACCCGGCAGGCACTTAGACCACTGAGCTATCTCCCTGGTCCTGGCCCTAAGACTTTTAGGTAAAAGTAAGATTTTGCTTTGCAAGGTTAAATTTCAATGAACATATCAAGGTTTTCTAATCTCGTGGTTATGTTTTTTCTAGCAAAAGCAATTAACTTGTTCTTTTATGGTGGGGGGTACTACTGGAGAGTGAAATTAAGATCTTACACTGAGCCACATCCCTGGCCTTTTTTATTGAGATAGGTAGAGCCTTGCTAAGTCCCCAGACAGCTTGGATTTGTGCTCCTCCTAACTCAGGCTTCTTTTTTCTTTCTTACTTGTTTGCATTTTAAGAAAGGGTGTACAGGGTGTTCAGGGTCTCATTATTAGATCAGACTCGCAGTGATCTATTTAAGCCTCCTAAGAGCTGGTATTATAGGTGTGCTCCACCATGCCCAGTCTCCATTGCCCTCTTACTTACAGGCATTTTAACCCACTGAGCTATTTGCTGGCCTAGTCTTCTAGGTAGCTGAATTACAGGCATGGGCATTGCACTTGATATCCATTTTTTTTTTTTTTTTTTTTTTTTTTTTTTTTTTTTTTTTTTGTCTTTTTGAGACAGGGTCTCTATGCAGCTCAGGCTGGCCTTGAGCTCATTTTTGTAGCCCAGGCTGGTCTCGAACTCACACTGATGCTCCTGCCTCAGCCTCCCAAATGCTGGAATTACAGGCGTGCATCATCATGCCCAGCTGACATCCATTTTAATATCAACAACTTTTTTTTTTAACTTTACTTATATTATGGCTGGCTCAGCCTGCTCTGGGGGTGGGGCTGGCACAGCATGTGGTGCTGGGGTTTGAACCACAGTCCTTGTGGTTGCCTAAGCTTCCTAAGCAGGCGCTTCAGACTGCTGAGCCATCTTGCCAGCCCCAGTATCAACAACTTTAGAAAAAAAATTCCAGGGGCTTTGGAGATAGCTCAGTAGAATAAGTGCTTGCCTGGCAAGTGCAAGGGCTTGAGTTCAATCCCCAGTTACACACACACACACCCAGTCAGTCACATGTTAGCTCAAATAGAATAGCTAAACTGAATCATTATTACAAACTTTCCCAGTCCCTGCATGAAGAGAACAAGAGGTTTCTATCTTGGAGGTAGGACATGGGATAAGACAGGCTTGAAAAAGCTTCTAATACCATGAGCCCACAGGCCTGGAGGCCTGAAGAGATTTCCTACTATGGTAGGGAGGAAGTATCAGTTCACAGATTAAAATAAATTCAAAGTCCCAGAAGAACTGAAAACATCATACTATAGTGATATCTGTGCACCTATGTTTACAGCAGCTCAATTTATAATAGCCAAATCTTGGAAACAACCAAAATGCCCATTATTTGAAGAATGGTTGAAGAAAATGCGGTATTTTTATACAATGGAATATTACTCAGCTATAAAGAATAAGCTGGAAGACTTCATATATAAATGGATATATATTGAACATATACTCATTAGTGAAATAAACCAGACCTACATGTGTAAATATGGTACAGTCTCCCTCATATAAGACTCTAAATTTTTTTCTTTCCTTACCAATATCAATTGGAAGATGTGTCATACCCACACCCTGTGCTCTGTATAACTATTGTGAGGACAATATGCAGTGTGTTAACTGTTTAAAAAAAAAAAAAAAAAAAAGCAATGTTTATTGAAAAGTGTTAATGTTTAATTGTTTGATCAATCTTATATACCTGTATCTGTTAATCTAAACTGATCTGATGATGAAAATATGTAATATAACCATTGTTAAATTTAAAATAAAAAAATAAAACAAATTCAAAGATACTTTCTGCACATATGAAAAAAAAAGGCACTATCTTCTACTTCCTAATCACAGAACTTAAGTTACCAACAAAAATTTTAGTTTAGTTACATGGATTTTAAAGGATTTTTTTTTTTTTTTTTTTTTTTTTTTTGTCTTTTTGAGACAAGGTCTCGCTATGCAGTTGAGGCTGGCCTTGAGCTCACTTTTGTAGCCCAGGCTGGTCTCGAACTTGCACCAATCCTCCTGCCTCAGCCTCCCGAGTGCTGGGATTACAGGCGTGAGCCACCACGCCCGGCTTAAAGGATTTTTTAAAGCTACCTTGGGAGCCATATATTACCTAGTAACACTTGATATATATATATATATATATTTTTTTTTAATTATTATTTTTTATTTTTTCTTGTTTCAGAACTTTTATTTATTTATTTTTATGGCCGGCTCAGCTTGCCCTGAGGGCAGGGCTGGTGCAGCATGTGGTTGTGGTGCCGGGATAGAACTGCGGTCCCTGCAGCCACCTAAGCTTTCCTAAGCAGGCGCTTTAGACCACTGAGCCATTCTGCCAGGCCCAGGACTTGATATATTTTCTATTTTTTTAAAGAATTATTTTATTTTATTCTTGTTTCAGAACTTTTATTTGTTTTTATGGCCAGCTCAGCCTGCCCTTAGGGCAGGGCTGGCGCAGCATGTGGTGCTGGGGGGATCGAACCACAGTCCCAGCAGCCGCCTGCAGGCGCTTTAGACCACTGAGCCATCCTGCTGGGCCAATATATTTTCTTTTTTTTTTTTTTTTTGTCTTTTTGAGACAGGGTCTTGCTATGCAGTTCAGGCTGGCCTTGATCAATATATTTTCTAATAATGATCATTCAGAGGTGAAGGGGTTGAATTAAGAATTAAGAATGTGAGTGCTTGCACAGAGCTCAGTAACACAAGCAGCCCTTCTGTTCTTTCTCTAGTTCAGGTTTTTTTTCATATACTTGAGGTAAAATTTGACCTGCCTATTTAAAAACTGCAATTCCTTTCCTTGACTAATTTTTTTAACATACCTAAAAATATATTTATTATGTTCACTGTCATCCCACTAAAATTCACAAATCTTTTGCTTTGTTCAGTGAAAAACTGTAAGTTTCTGCAGAAGGATTCCTTTTGTGTACTGACCCTGAAAGACAGACCTGAAGAGGGTGAAAGTAACTTTCCCACATAATGGAAAAAAAAAAAAAAAAAATTAAAACCAGTGTTTTCATTGTGTGTCATGAGTCCTTCCCAAGCTCAAAGCATAAGTTGATCCTTTCCCTAGCTCTCCACAAATAAATCATTAACATGTTCTTTTTAAGCAGAAAAATTTTTATTGATGTGGTATCCTTGTATGATAAAATATCCACACCATCTAATTCTATTTATTTTATAGGCTATTTATAAAGAGGTGTGGGGGCTTTTGGTTTAGCTCAGTGGTTTAAGTGCCTGCGCAGGGAATCCCAGTTAGGTACAGGGGACAGTGGTTTAATCTCTACACCTACCCTTAAGGCAGCCTGAGCCAGAAAAAAAAAAAAAAAATAGATAGACAGACAGATAGGTATCTAGATAGGTAGATAACTATCTATGTATCTATATATATCCTACAAAGAGGTATGTCATGGTTTGTGTCTTGATGTCCCCCCAAAGCCTCATGCAGCTATGAGTGGGGGTAGACTTTTCAGAGGCGGCTGAATCTATAGTTTGTGACTGGTTCATTGTCTAGTGCTGGAACTGGCAGTATAAATGCTACAACCACCCTAGACGTGTCCCACATACAATATAAGGAAAGAAAAGACGTTTGCTCTTTCCTTTTGCTCTTGGTGCTTTTAGTATCTTCAGCTACCATGAACCGCTGCCCCTTCGCCATGTACCACACTGCCTTAGAGCCAGCTGATTTGGATTGAAATCTCCACAAATTGTGAGCTAAATAAATAAGTCATTCCTTCTTTAACTGTGGGAGTATTGAGTATTTTGTCCCAACAACAAGTAACTAAGATAGCCGGGCGTGGTGGCGCACGCCTGTAATCCCAGCACTTGGGAGGCTGAGGCAGGGGATCAGTGCGAGTTTGAGACCAGCCTGGGCTACAAAAGTGAGCTCAAGGCCAGACTCAACTGCATAGTGAGACCCTGTCTCAAAAAAAAAAAAAAAAACAAGTAACTAAGACAAGTTGGTAATGGACTATGACTGGAGTTCACATTTTTTGCCCACCCATCCAGTATTCATTTAATACTTGCTGTGAGTCAAATGAAGACAATTAAGGCAGCATATTCCCTCCAAAAAGTTCATTATTTAGTTGCAGGCAAATTTATAACACTGATGTTATATTTAGAGATATGAACAACCACCTGTGGTACTAATGTGAGCGTGCAAAGACAGAGAAATAGTCTTTTTTTTTCTTTTTTAGTTACAATCTCACTGTTGTCTACATGGGTCTTGAATTTCCAGGCTCATGTTGATGCTGTGATCCTCTTCCCTTAACCTCTTAAGTAAACATTTGTTCCAAAAGTCACCTTGTGGCAAAAATGCAGAGGATGAACCAGACCTGCTGTGACTGGACAAGAGACCACAGCAACCAACAGTCTGAAGGAAATGAACATAAATAAATAAATAAATAAAACCCTAGTCCCACAAAAAAAAAGTAAATGAAATAAAGGAGAGAGGCTGGGGAGATAGCTCCGTGGCACAAGTGCCTGCCTCGCAAGTGCAAGATTGTGAGTTTGAACCGTGGTCCAGCAAAAAAAAATTAAACAATAAAAATAAAAATAAAGGAGAGATGAGTCCAGCTGAAATTCAGACAAGAGCAAGGAGGATATTCCCTGGCAGGGAAGGCAGGGAATGGCAGCAAAGGGGGGATGCTGGTAGGATTCACTGAGTGAACGCTGGATGCCACATACTTCCCAGGTATTGCATTAAACCTACCTGATTGATATTAATGAGAATACAATTATTTAACTTTTATAATGAGAAAAAAATAAATAAGTTCTATAATGAGGATTTCAGGACTAGAAAGAAGGCACTCTTCATTGAGGCATTTTCAGCTAGACAGTGGGAGAACTATATGACTCAAACTTAATGAGAAAATGGGGCAATCAATAGTGGAAGGGATCAACAAAGGAGGCAGAGGCAAAGGGTGGGCAGTGTCAATCAATGGTAGTGCAGCAGGCTAGGGTTCACACACACACACACACACACACACACACACACACACATTCACAATAATGTAGTGATCCCGGCACTCTAAACGCCCCTAACGACCTGGAAAATCTATTTCATTCTAGTGGGGGTTGGCAGATGCTTCCTCGTAAAGATTCAGGAATAAAGAGGTAGGAGAGACACACGGCGACAGTAGGTATATATTGCTCCTGACCACACCGCTGTCAAGAGAGGCCACGTCTACCACAGGAAGGAGAATCCAAGGAAGGTGTTCCTTCCGATTTGTTAAAAGCATAGTCCTGACGTGGCACACGCCTGTAATCCTAACATATGGGAGGCTGAGGCTGGAGGATCACTGCAAGTTCGAAGTTCAAAGCCAGGCTGAACTGGATAGTGAAACTTTGCCTCAAAATACAAAAAAAAAAAAAAAATCAAGTAAGTATGCAACACGAACACGTAGCCCACGTGGAATGTGCCAAGAAAAAGATGAAGGCACAGAAGACCTGGGGAAGACAAAAACGATCTGATGAAGCAAGAAGCACTGGGAAGTGGTTTTTCCATCTCTAAGAATTCTTCGATGTCTTCTAGAAGCTGAAGGCGGATGAAAGGAAAGCAAAAGAGATTTCCACAGCGCCTGCAGGAGCAGGAAGGGAAGCCCTCGGGGGTCTGGGTCACAGCAGCCCAGCGCTGGTCGCCTCGCCATGACAGATCCACGTCCAGAGTCACGAGAGTGGCCCCAGGAGTTTCCCAGCCATGGATCCCGCGCCGCGGGCAGGGACAGCGGGAGGGGCCCCGGGGGCCAGGGTCTCACTGAGGGGGTCTCCGGAGTCAAAGGCCGGGACCGACAGCCCCGCGCGAGGTTCCTCGGGCCTAGGGCAGGGGGCGCCGAGCCGCGGGAGCGCGCGTTACCTCTGACATGCCCCTCCGGCTCGCCCCAGCCGTGTCGATGAGCGTGTTGTCCAGGTCGAAGAACACGGCCCTCACGCGGGTCAGCCCCATGGCCCACACGCCCGGCACGACCCGCCGCGCCGCTTGCGCAGGCGCGAGGCGGCCCGACAGGAGGGGTTGTGCAGGACCCGCGAGGTCAGCTGACCATGCGCAGCCAAGCGCCGCCGAGACCTGCCGCCAGGGCCTCTCCGGGGCTCCAGGCAGTTATCGCGCCGAGGAACTGCGAGATCCCGCGAGACTCCGGCGGCTGCGGCCCAGCGCGCGTGCGCACGGCGGGGGTTTCGCCTTGCCTCCTCCTCGGGCCCCAGGTTCCCGCAGTGTCTCGCGCCTCGGTTGCGGTCACCGGTCTTGGAGAAGAGCACGGTTCCATCCCCTGCCTAGAGGCCGGGAGCCAATCCCTGTGCCCCCGCTGGTCTTCGAAGTCGTCTTCAGGCCTCTCCCGTGGTCTGTCCTTCGGCAGCCTTGCCCTGGCCCTCACCGGTGCGCAGCGCCCTGCGCGGAGCTGCACTTTGCGTTAATTTCCGGCAAGCTCGGGATCGGATGTCCTAAGCGCGAGGTCCGGCCTGCGCTTGGTTTGGGGCCAACGCGCCTTGGGCAGTTAATTGCGCTGGACACAGGTTATGTTTAAATTTTGAAGTAAGCTAAGAATAGGATTAATAACTTGATTAACTCTGTTATCCCAGTATTGTAAGATTCCTTTACCCTTTATGTGCTGGGCTTTTTTTTTTTTTTTTTTTGTGGGACCGGGGTTCAAACTCACGACCTTGCACTTGCCCAGCAGGCACTTGTGCCTCGGAGCTATCTCCCCAGCCCCCTGGGCTTTTTTGTTTAATGCTGAGCAGCTTGTTACTCTGCCTCTACATTGTTTCTAAGGAATATTTTTAGGCAATTTTATCGACGTGTAATTTGACACCAGTAAGCATAGCCCCAGAGAGATAGCTCAGCAGTCTAAAATGCCTGCTTTTTTTTTTTTTTTTCTTCTTCTTTTTTGAGACAGGGTCTCGCTGTGCAGTGTTTAGGATTGCCATACCGATCCTCCTGCCACAGCCTCCCAAGCACTGGGATTAAGTGTGCCACCAAGCTTAGGCAACCTTAGGGACCATGGTTTGATCTTCAGCACCACTTGCTGTGCCAGCCCCACCCCCAAGGCAGGCTGAACTGGCCATAACGTAAATGAAGTTTAAAAAAATAAATAAATAAGCATAGCCCCAACCCTTAGGAACCCAAGCTTGCTACACTGGATTCTGTCCCTAGCTTTTTAATATTTTAGTTTGAGATGGGATCTAATTGCTTAGGTTGGGCCCAAACTTGTGATTCTCTTACCTCAGCCTGTGAGGGTTATGGGTTTATAGAAGTTCACCACAACACTCAGTTGAAGTACAGCTTTTAACTATATAGTTGGAGAAGTTTCGAGAAATATATACAGCCAAGTAATTTGGCACCTCAATGACAATATTCTAGAAAGTTCTCTCATGTCCTTTCATGTAAGACATCGACCCAGATTCTCACCAAAATATTAGCAAATAGAATCTGGTGATGTAGGACATTCTGGAAATATGCTTATAATCCAAAACACTTATATATCAAAGCAAATTTCTCATAAGAAATAATGGAAACTCACGAGTCATCCTATAACCCAAAAAATACCCATGTAAAAGGGTTACAATATGGTAATATACAAACTAACAAAGAAAATACAAAATACAGGGGCGAGTAACATGGTTCAGTGGTCTAAAGCACCTACTTAGAAAAGCTTAGGCAACCACAGGGACTTCAGTTTGATCCCTGGCATCACATGCTGCCCCAGCCCCACCCCCAGGGCAGGCTGAGCCAACCACAATACAAAAAAAATAGTCTTTTTGCACTTAACTTTTAAAACCTTTGTGGTTTGGTGTGAGGAAGACCAGAAAGGATAGTTATTGTTTATTTTTATTTTTGTTTATTTGTTTATTTTGCAGGACTGGGGTTCAAACTCACAACCTTGCACTTGCCAATCAGGCACTTGTGCCACGGAGCTATCTTCCCAGCCCCAGAGAGTTATTGTTTTGTTTTAAGAATTTTATTTATTTATTTTTTCTTGTTTCAGAGCTTTTGTTTATTTATTTATTTATTTGTATGGCTGGCTCAGCCTGCCCTGAGGGCAGGGCTGGTGCAGCATGTGGTGCCAGGGATCGAACCGTGGTCCCTGAAGCCACCTAAGCTTTCCTAAGCAGGCACTTTAGACCACTGAGCCGTCCTGCCAGGCCCTGAGAGTTATTGTTTAGACAGCTTTCACTGTCACTAGTAGAATCACTGCTATTGGCTCCATGGAATCTTTCTTTTCATGCAACTTGACAAAATTTTCTTTTCTTTTGTACCAAAAATTGAACTGAGGGCCTTCCACTTGCCAGGCAGGTACTGTGCTGCTGAGTGTGTATTTCTGACTTCATGCACCTTTATTTTTTTATTTTTTATTTATTTTATTTTATTTTTATTTATTTATTTTTGTGGGACTGGGGATTGAACTCAGGTCCTTGCGTTTTCCAGGCAAGCGTTTATTCTACTCAGCTGTCTCCCCAGCCCCTTCATGCTACTTTAACAAGGAACCTTTCTGAAGCAATGTAACATGTTTGGCCTGTTTTTGAGGATTATGTGGAAATACGACATTGAGTTGTCATTAAATAGATTCATCACTGGTTCTGCTACAGCCTCATCATTTGGGTGGTGCCTTTCTACAAAATTCTGCACTGTTTCTCACATTTTACACAACTACCTAGTCACTTTTTTACTGTATTTGCTACAGGGTCTCACTACACAGCTCAGACTTGTAGTGATCCACCTGTCTCAGCCTGCCCAGCGCTGGGATCACAGGTATGCACCACCACCCTTGGTCTCCGTTGCCTGCTCAGTGCTCCTGGGGTTGGGGCTGGTAAGACACGTGGTGCCAGGGATCAAACCTTGGTCAGTGTGCTTGTTTAAACAGGTGCTTAGTCCATTAAGTGTAACCAGCCCCTAATCTCATTTGAAGTGAGGGATTCCTCTGCTGCTCTTCTGCGCATGAGATCTCTGAAACGTTTTGTTTTTTGTACCAGAGATTGAACTCAGGACCTTGAGTTTGCCAGGCAGGTGCTTTTGCCACTGAACTATCTTCCCAGGCTCTGTAATCTCTTGATGTTGGGAGATGACCACCTACAATCTCAGAAAGAGAGGGAATGGGAGAGGGGAAGAATGCTTGCTGCTCCTGTGGAACCCTTGCAGAGCAAGTCACTTGAAATTCAAGGTCTTGTTGGGTACTGATCAAACAATGCTTCCCCAAAAAATGTTGGTTTATTTCCCTCTATTAAGTACACCACTCTGAAGGAGTAATGAGTCTACATGATGCTGTTATATGCTAGCAATCAAGTCCTACTGTGGCTATACATGTCTCCTGTCTTCTCTGTGGCAGGCATATCCCACTGGCCTCTTAGGCATGGGCTTCCCTGTCTGTGGCAGGCTTATCCATCCTCTACTGTAGGCATACACATACTGTGTCCTCTCTGCTGAAGGGTTATCCATTTACTCTCCAATGCAGGCTAATGCCTTGCTTGCTACCTACTATGGTCATAGGCATACCCTGTCTTCCTACTGGAGGCATACACATCCCTTGTCCTAACTACTGCAGTTGTGCCCTTCCTGTGCACCCTACTGGGGGGTGTGTATCCCCTGTCCTCTTTCCTGCAGGTGTACACATCTGTCCTCCTATACACAATCCCTGAGCTCTTGACCCCAGGCACTGGCATCCTGTCTCTCAGCCACAGGTATTCACATTCCCCTTCCTCTCAAGGCATATACACCAGTGCCATCTCTACACACTCCCTGTCCTCTTCACTGCAAGTATCCTCATCTAATGTTCTCTAAAGTGAATATCTAAACATCCCCCTAGACCTTCCACTGCAGGGTTACACATCCACTGCCCTCAT
The DNA here is from genome assembly GCA_004027025.1 of Myocastor coypus. Lineage (NCBI taxonomy): Eukaryota > Metazoa > Chordata > Mammalia > Rodentia > Myocastoridae > Myocastor > Myocastor coypus. Next base: position 11,172 of record PVJA010016545.1, read on the forward strand.
ACTGCAGATACACCCATCCCCTCTCAGTACTGCAGCCCTAGGTGTCCTCTGTACTGCTGGCATATGCATCCAATGTCTTCTCAACCACAGGTATACTCAAGCCCCCTCCCTTCTACGGAAGGCCTAGACATGCTATGGCCTCTCCACTGCAGTGTTAGACATTCGCTATCCTTTCTACTGCAGGCACATGCATAATGTGCCCTATATATTGCAGTCACATGTATCCCCTGTCCTCTCTATTGCACCTTAAGCATTCCCTGTCACCTCTAAGGAAGACCCACACATCCCCTGCCCTCAGATTGCAGGCATATGTGCCCCATGTGTGCTGCAATCTTACACTTCCCCAGTACTCTACAGTAGTCAGAAGTACACTCTGTCCTTTCCACTACAGGCATGAGCACATCATATTTCACATAATGCAAGACATTCATCCCCCATGCTCTCTACTGAAAGCCTACACATTGCTCTCCTCTTTGCTGCAGTCATAAATATGCTGTATCCTTTATCAGGCAGAGGCATTGCTGCACCTCCCACTGCATCCATACTTATCCCATCCTCTCTGCCACAGTCTTACCCATGCCTTATACTCTACTGCAGGCATAAGCATATCCAGTCTTCTGGGTTCTTACACAACCCCTGTCCTCTCAACTGAAGATCTACACATTCCCTGTCCTCTGCAATGCAGGCCACGCCATCCCTTCTTCCTACTGCAAGCCTATGTAGCATCACTCATCTCTACATTGGACATATGCATCCTTGTCCTCTACTGCAGGCATACATACCCCTTGCCTACATCACAGTACCATAAGTATCCTGTTCTCTCTATTGAAGTATACATTCCCCATTTTCATTTCTTTTTTTTTTTTAAGAATTTTTTATTTATTATTTTTATACTTGTTTCAGAACCTTTGTTTCTTTATTCACTCATTTTTATGGCCGGCTCAGCCCGCCCCGAGGGCAGGGCTGGTGCAGCATGTGGTGCTGGGGATTGAACCGCAGTCCCTGAAGCCGCCCAAGCTTCCCCAAGCAGGCGCTTTAGACCACTGAGCCATCCCGCCAGGTCCCCCATTTTCATTTCTGCAGGTTAATGCATCCTTGTTCTACTTTTTTTAACTTTATTTTACTTATTTATTCATGTTATGCATGGCTTAGCCTGTGCTGGGGATGGGGCCAGTGCAGCATGTGGTGCTGGGGATTGAACCGAAGTCCCTGTGGTTGCCTAAGGTTGCCTAAGCAGGCATTTTAGACCACTGAGCTGTCTCGCCGGCCCCCTTATTCTACTTCTTTAGGCATGCACATCTGCTGTCCTCTTTATTGCAAGCATACATATCTCAAGTCTTCTTTACTTAAAATATACACAGGAGGGCCCGGCGGGATGGCTCAGTGGTCTAAAGCGCCTGCTTGGGAAAGCTTGGGTGGCTTCAGGGACCACGGTTCAATCCCCGGCACCACAGGCTGCGCCAGCCCTGCCCTCGGGGCGGGCTGAGCCTTCAATAAAAATGAGTGAATAAACAAATAAAGGTTCTGAAACAAGAAAAAAAAAATTAAAAAAAAAATATATACACAGGGCTGGGGAGATGGTTCAGTGTCTAAAGCGTCTGCTTAGGCAAGCTTAGGCAACCTCAAGGACTGCTGTTTGATCCCCAGTACCACATGCAGCTCAAGCCCCACCCACAGGGCAGGCTGAGCTGGCCTAAATAAATAAATAAATAAATAAATATTTATTTATTTATTTATTTATTTATTTATTTATTTTTGTGGGACCAGGGTTCAAACTCATGACCTCGCACTTGCCAGGCAGGCACTTGTGCCACGGAGCTATCTCCCCAGCCCCTAAAAGATTAAAAAAATATATATCCTCTGTCCTCTCTACAGCAGTCATACACATGCCCTGTCCTCTCCACTTCATCATAAACAACTTCTGCTCTCTCTATTGTAACTTTACAAAACTCTTGCCCTCCTCCTGCAGGCATGCACAGCCCCTATCCTCTCTACTGCAAGCATAGCTATCCCATGTCTTCCTAGTACAGGGATATGCTTATCATTTCTTTACTACAGGTATACACATACCCTGTCCTCTATAATGCAACATGAACACTGCCTTTCTCCTCTACTGAAGGCATACATGTCCACTGTCTTCCCTATACACTCTATGGCACGTGTATGTATCCCCTGCTCTCATACTGCAAGCATATGCATCCAGTATCTTCTTTACTATGGTATGTGCATCCCATATCTTAGCTAACCCAATAGTAAGTAGGCTCTGTCCTCTCTAGTGGAAGCACATGCATATCATATCCCTTATAACAAAAAGATCTATGAGGTGGGCAAGATAGCTCAGCAGGCTAACACACATGCTTAAGTAAGCTTAGGCAAGTGCATGGACAGTGGTTTGATCCCCAGCACCACATGCTGCACCAGCCTGGGATGGGCTAAACCAGACACACACACACACACACACACACACACACACACACACACACACACACACACCATATTTCCTCCATTCACTCCATTATCCTCTGTTTTGCAAACATACATACACTCTGCTCTTAGCAACGTCACTATGCCCTGTGTTGAAAGCCTGCACTTATCCTTTTCTCTCAACTGCAGGCACATGCATCCCCATCTAGCTGCTGTAGGCATATGCATCCTTAGGCCTTGTCATGTAGGTACACATATCCACAATCCAAGTACCACAGTTTGTTAAACTACAGGCACCCATGTGAAATATTTTCTACTACAGCCAGGCATGGTGGCACATGCCTATAATCCCAGCACTTGGGAGGCTGAGGCAGGAGGATCAGTGCGAGTTCGAGACCAGCCTGGGCTGCATAGTGAGACCCTGTCTCAAAAAGACAAAAAAAAGGGGCTGGGGAGATAGCTCCGAGGCACAAGTGCCTGCTGGGCAAGTGCAAGGTCGTGAGTTTGAACCCTGGTCCCCAAAAACAGACAAAAAAAAAAAAAAAAAGAAAGAAAGAAATATTTTCTACTACAGGCACACATGTCCCACCTTCTCTACTGAAGACCTACGCATCCTCTATCCTTTTGACTGAAGGCACATACATCACCTTGCTATAATATGTATGCCCTGTCCTGTCTAGTACAGGTATAGCCATACCTGGTCCTCTGTAATGGACCATACCCTGTGCTCTTATTTTTTAATTTTTTATTTTTGTGGTATCAGATCAAATCTGCACTCTTACTGAAAGCCTACTGTCTTAGTTACTTTTTGCTCATTGCTGGGAAAACTACCCAACACTCAAAATGAAGGAAGGAAAGGTTTATTTAGCTCACAGTTACTGGAGGTTTCAGTCCATACTCGGCTGGCTCTGAGGCAGAGAAGCACATGGCAGAGAGCAGCAGTTCATGGCAGCGGAACAGCAACAATGTGGTGACAGAGGCACCCAACCAATAGGGCAGTAGAGCAACAGCCTGTGTCTGTCTCTCTTTATATTACATCAGGCTCTCTGCCTTAGGCTATCCACCTCAGGCTGCACCTATAATTCCCAGCAGTATTCAGGCCCATAATCTCATCAGTACTAAAACACATAATCCCAGTGATTCATGAGTCAAGTTGCAATCTATAGAAGTCCCAGCCCCATAATTGCATGAGGCCTTGGGGGTACAACTAGACATAAACCATAACACCTACACACTCTGTATCTTCTCTAGTAGATTCATTCATCCCCTGTCATTTCTATAGCAGGTATAAGCAAACCAGCCCTGTCTGCTGCACAACTGGCATCCTTGATTCTCTCTGCTGAAGGCCTAAGCATCCTCTGTCCTCTTTACTGCAGGATTATGCACTTGTACTGCAGACATACATATCTGCTGTCCTCTTTGGTACAGGAATACACATCCCTTGTCTACATACCAAAGAATGTCCTATGTCCCCCTACTGCAAGGGTATGCATCCCATGTATTGTAATATTATGTGTTGGTACCAAAAGGAACGACATGAAGACCTGATGAATTTAGCTCAGAGGTCTCACTGAGACTTATCTCTCTTGAAGTGAGCCCCGACCCTCAGAAGTATCTCACTTTTATTTGGGATCAAGCAATGTGCTCAGGTGCATAATCACTTTAATAAAGAAGTGTTACAGGGCTCAGCAGGATGGCTCAGTGGTCTAAAGCACCTTCTTGGGAAAGCTTGGGCAGCTTCAGGGACTGTGGTTAGATCCCCAGCACCACATGCTGTGCCAGCCCTGCCCTCAGGGCAGGCTGAGCCGGCCATAAAAATGAGGGAATAAACAAACAAAGGTTCTGAAACAAGAAAAAAAAAAATTCTAAAAAAAAAAAAAAAAAGAAGAAGTGTCACAATCTCTGACCTCCATTTGCCCAATGCTAGGTTCACACAAATACTAATTACAAAAGTTTCAAGCAAGGGAGGAGACTGCTAGTGGAAAGCCTTCAGGGTAAGACCTTATCTTTCTCCTTCAATCTCAACTTTCTAGGATTCCCAAACCAGTGCTGTCCCTGGGCTTTGTTTTATCATTCTTTGCCTCTTGAGATGCTAGTTACATATCTCTATACCCATGTCTTTTCTACTGTAGTCATATATATGTCCTGTCCTCTCTACTACAGGCATATGCATGTCCTGTGCTCTATAATGCAACATATCTGTCCTCTCTACAGAAGACCTATACATCCCCTGTCCTCTTTCCCATGGGCATGGGCATCTCCTGTCCTACTGCGTCTCCATATGCCATGATCTAATTAAGGAAGAAAGGGGAAAGCCCTACCATTCCTGATTTGAATGTTAGTTTTTTGAAGACTCATGCATATGGGACCATCCAAGTGATCATATTATTAAATATGTTCCTGTGGATTTAACACTGTGGGATTAGCCTCACTGTATATAGAATTATTGGTGAAAACCTTCTAAGGATTTTTTTTTTTTTTTTTTTTTTTTTTTTTTTGGTGGTACCAGAGATTGAACTCAGGCAAGTGCTTTTTCCGCTGAGCTATCACCCAGCCCCTGAAGGATGCTTTCTTTTTCATTCAACACATACACAAAATTCAACCAAATGAAAAACTATAAAATGTCCTTATATATCAGAAGATACAATTACTGTAATGTCATTTGCCACAAATACATAGTTTTAATGTGATTCTACAATTTTTCTCCACAGGCTGAGTTGTTGACTCTTGTCTTACTCTTTTGTAAAAGGTTGTGCAGTGCAGGGTTCTAAAGTGCAAGGTCAAGGAGCCCCAGCTAGGGCTGGGGAGATAGCTCAGTAGAATAAGTGCTTCCTTGGCAAGCACAAGGGCCTGAGTTTAATCCCCGGTTCTGGAAAAAGGAAGGAAGGAAGGAAGGAAGGAGCCCCAGCTAATGAAGGTCACTTGCTGGCTGGGGCAGTGAAAATCCCTGGGGTGGAGCAGAAAAAATAGAGGTCTATGCAAAGTCTTAGCCAAACAGACTTTGTGTGTGTGTGTGTGGAACCCAAGATTGAACTCAGGCAAGTGCTTATTCTACTAAGCTATCTCCCCAGCCCCCCAAACAGACTTTTAAAAGAGACCTTCCTCAAGAACCATGAAGTCAGCCGGGCTTGGTGGCGCATGCCTATAATCCCAGCACTTGGGAGGCTGAGGCAGGAGGATTGGTGCGAGTTCGAGACCAGCCTGAGATGCAAGAGTGAGCTCAAGGTCACATTGAACTGCACAACAAGACCCTGTCTCAAAAAGAAAAATAAAAAAGAACCATGAAGTCCTTGACCTAGACTGGATTAACCCATTCATGACCTAGTCACCTCCCAGAAGTTCCCCTGTGTCTTAATTTTCTCGTTGCTGAGCAATTGCATGACACTCACAGTCAAAGGAGGAGAGGTTCGATTAGCTCAGTTTGTAGAGGTTCAGTCCATAATCAGCTGGCTCCAAGGCAGCATGGCCTGACATACAAGCATCACAGAGGAGAAACAGTTTGTGGCAGTCAGAAGGTAGCAAATCAAGGGGCTGGGGAGATAGCTCTGTGCCTGCCTGGCAAGCACAAGGTCCTGAGTTTGAATCCCATTCCTGAAAAAAAAAAAAAAAAAAAAGGTAGCAAAGTACTGGGCTGTGGTGGCACACATCTGTAATACCAGTACTTGGAAGGCTGAGGCAGGCAGGAGGATCAGAGCAAGTTCAAGACCAGCCTGGACTACAAAAAGTGAGCTCAAGGCCAGCCTGAAATGCATAAAGAGACCCTGTCTCAAAAAGACAAGAAGAAGGAGAAGAAGAAGAAGGTAGCAAAGCAACAGGGATGGCCATAGCTCTTTCTGTCCCTTCTGTCTTATCCAGGCCACTTAGGGAAGGTAGCACTTACACCCTTAACCCTAGTGCCTCTGATCCTAGCATCATACTGTAAATCAGTCCCAGCATCACACTCTCTAGATCCAGCCTCCTCTGAAAAAAGTCCCACCTATAACTGCATGAGGCTTTGGGAAGATATCTAGACACAAGCTATAACACCTTAAACTAGCTAACAATTCACAAAGGGGAGATGGCTCAGTGGCATAAGTGCCTGCCCAGCAAGTGTGAGGTTCTGAGTTCAATCCCAGGTACTAACTTAAAAAAATAAAACATTTCAATGCTAGTTTGTTCTAGTTTTGAGACAAGTTCTTGCTCTGTAGTTGAGACTGACCTTCAACTCACAGATAACCAAATTGACCTCAAACTTCCAGGGATCCTCCTGCCTAAGTCTCCCAAGTGTTGGGACTACAGGCATATGCTACCAGGCTTGACATAGTACTAGTTTTGATGTGGAAATTAAAATCATGACTAATAAATAAAATAAAATCCCCAGCACTCGGGAGGCTGAGGCAGGAGGATCGGTGAGAGTTCGAGACCAGCCTGGGCTACAAAACTGAGCTCAAGACCAGCCTGAACTGTACAGCGAGACCCTGTCTCAAAAAGACAAAAATAAATAAATAAATAAAATAAAATAAAATAAAATAATTGCTGGGCGTGGTGGTGCATGCCTGTAATCCCAGCACTTGGGAGGCTGAGGCAGGGGGATCTGTGCAAGTTCAAGACCAGCCTGGGCTACAAAAGTGAGCTCAAGGCCAGCCTCAACTGCATAGAGAGACCCTGTCTCAAAAAGACATACATACATACATACATACATACACACACACATACATACATACATACATACATAATAAAACCATGGCAGTTTACTTTTTTTAGAATATTTATTTTATTTTATTTGTTGTCTTGTTTCAGAACTTTTGTTTGTTTATCTTTATTGCCGGCTCAGCCTGCCCTGAGGGCAGGGCTGGCACAGCATGTGGTGCCGGGGATTGAACCATGGTCCCTGAAGCCACCTAAGCTTTCCTAAGCAGGTGCTTTAGACCACTGAGCCATCCTGCTGCCCACCCCCCTTTTTAGAATATTTATTTTATTTTATTTTATTTGTTTTCTTGTTTCAGAACTTTCATGGCAGTTCATTTAGAAAAAATAAAACAGCAGATATAATCAGTGACATGCTGAAAATGTTAATATGTTGTGGCTACCCTTAAAGATTAGTATATTATAAGCTATTGGGGCCCTTGGGTTATGAAGTAATCTTTTACTAATCTGGTGCAGTGCTAGATTCAGGGGCACTAGGATTAAGGGTGTAAGTGCTACATGCCCTAAGTAACCTGGATAAGATATAAGAAATAGAAAGAACTGTGGCAGTCCCTTGTTGCTTTGCTATCTTCTGACTACCATAGTGGGGATCAGGCTACTGATTGGGGTGCCATGGTCTGAGACCATTGCGAATTGCTTTAGGAACAGAAAAAAATGTGAAAAGTTGCTTGCTCTCTGGGCTGTGTGGGGGAAAACTCAAATTCACAGCTTCCTGAGGCAAGATGTTTGCTGAGGACAATATAGAGAATGCAGCGAAGCAGGTCTAAGGTGAACATGGGAACTCACTTAGGTGGGCTTGAGGTGGGACAAAGCTATAGCCGACCAATGAAATTACAAGCACCACTGCTCATTGCTCAGGTGAAATTGATTAAATCCAGACCCAAAATGGGGAAGTGAGTCACATAGCAAGTGGGCATGAACATAGAACAAGATTTTATCCAATAGCCAGCTGGTAGTGATTAGCGACTCTTCTTGGCTTCCTCAAAGTGATCAATGCCCAGAATGCTTATCATTAGGAGGTAAGTAGCTGTTTGATCTTTGGTCCTGAGGTCTCTCCCACAGCAGGAGCATCCATCTTGCTGACAGTTGCAAGGTAGCTTATCTTCCATGCTGTCTTCTTGAGGGCCTGGCCCTGTCTGACTGCTTGTAACATTTATATCGAATTCAGCTGCCTACAATAGAATCATGAATACACTTCATACAGCATGAGATTAACAATAATGAATTACCATGCACATATGAAAACCTTTTTTATGGTATTTTAAAAATATATTTAATACAGGATCTACAGGGTCTTACTATAATACGTTAATGTAAAACTAAATGTAAAAAGTTACTCTGTCCAACTTTCTGTGACCCTACTTCCTTGTAAGACCACAAGAAGGCTTGGTGTACCATTGATAAATCATCAATAGACTTGAGAGTTCCCAGAATAGATCTACAAAATAAATCAAAGTAAAGGTCAAAATGTTTCTAACTGTACAAAATAACTAAGGTGTTGCTAACCAACTAGAAAGCATTGCTATAGTAGTCAAGACCACATGTATGCAGATATACATTAAACAAAAACTAAACAATGCACCCAGAAAGAATGTATGCTGAGTAATGGTCACACTGCCCCTAAAGGGGCTCTTCTGTCTATGTTAAATGACAAATTTGTTTGCAAAACAGAATGCAGTTTCTACCTGTAAGAACTCTGTGTTTGTAAGGCTTGGTGCCATTTGTCCGCACCTGTGTGAGCATGGTTAAGCGGTCCCAGGCCCTGTATTAAAGGCTCATAAATTTTAATAATTGGATTTTGGTCTGGTTTCTATGTTGAGAATTCATAACATACTACACAGATCGGACTGATAGTGATCCTCCTGTGTTCAGCCTCCCCAAGCATTATGACTACAGGCATGTGCCACCATGCCTCATCTCAGTTGCAGTCTCAGTGCACCCCAGGGCAGGGCCAGCATGGCAGGCTAGGTATTGAACTCTGGCCCCTTCCTCTGCCTAAGCAGGTGCTTTAATCCACTGAGCTATCTGACAGCCTGAAAACCTTTTTTTTAAGAATTTTTTATTTTGGGGCCCGGCGGGATGGCTCAGTGGTTTAAAGCGCCTGCTTGGGAAAGCTTGGGCGGCTTCAGGGACCGCGGTTCGATCCCGGCACCACATGCTGCGCCAGCCCTGCCCTTGGAGCGGGCTGAGCCAGCCATAAGAATGAGTGAATAAACAAATAAAGGTTCTGAAACAATTAAATAAATAAATAAATAAATAAATAAAAAGGGGCTGGGGAGATAGCTCCGAGGCACAAGTGCCTGCTGGGCAAGTGCAAGGTCGTGAGTTCGAACCCTGGTCCCACAAAAAACAAACAAAAAAAAAAAAAAAAGAATTTTTTATTTTATTTTTTTTTCTTGTTTCAGAACTTTTGTTTGTTTATTTATTTATTTTTATGGCCGGCTCAGCCTGCCCTGAAGGCAGGGCTGGCACAGCATGTGGTGCCAGGGATTGAACCATGGTCCCTGAAGCCACCTAAGCTTTTCTAAGGAGGTGCTTTAGACTACTGAGCCATCCTGTCGGGTCCTCTGAAAACCTATTTATTTATTTATTTATTTATTTATTTATTTATTTATTTATTTTGAGACAGGGTCTCACTATGCACTTCAGGCTGGCCTTGAGCTCACTTTTGTAGCCCAGGCTGGTCTCGAACTCGCACCAATCCTCCTGCCTCAGCCTCCCAAGTGCTGGGATTACAGGCGTGAGCCACCATGCCCGGCTTCTGAAAACCTTTTTAAAAGAGTAAACCTTACTGGGGCCCGGCGGGATGGCTCAGTGGTCTAAAGCACCTGCTTAGGAAAGCTTAGGCGGCTGCAGGGACCATGGTTTGATCCCCAGCACCACATGCTGCGCCAGCCCTGCCCTCGGGGCGGGCTGAGCGGGCCATAAAAATGAGTGAATAGACAAATAAAGGTTCTGAAACAAGAAAAAAATAATAATAATAATAAAATAAAATAAATTTTTAAAAAAAGAGTAAACCTTACTGTAATTTTTTTCTGAAAAAGTTTATCTTTTAACCAATCATCAGTTCATTGAGGGTGGGTTTTTTTTTCTTGTTTCCAAACTTTTGTTTGTTTATTTATTTACTTTTATAGCTAACTCAGCCTGCCCCAAGGGCAGGGCTAATGCAGTACGTGGTGCTAGGGATCGAACTGTGGTCCCTGCAGCCACCTAAGCTTTCCCAAGCAGGCACTTTAGACCACTGAGCTATCCTGCCAGGCCCCCACATTGAGGGTGTTTCCAAGAGACTATTGAGATTATTGGGAGCTCCTCATTAATGAACAAAAAGGTTGGCTTCTCCTCTTATTTATTAATTGGACTCCTCTCTAATTTCTCTCCACTATAAGGCTTTTTTTTTTTTTTTTTTTTTTTTTTTTTTTTTTTTTTTTTTTTTTTTTTTTTTTTTTTTTTTTTTTTTTTTTTGTGTGTGTGTGTGTGTGTGGGACCAGGGTTCGAACTCATGACCTTGCACTTGCCCAGCAGGCACTTGTGCCTCGGAGCTATCTCCCTAACCCCAAGGCATTTTTGATTAACTAGCTTGAACTTTTTTTTTTCTTGTTTCAGAACTTTTATTTGTTTGTTTGTTTATTTTTATGGCCGGCTCAGCCTGCCCTGAGGGCAGGGCTGGCGCAGCATGTGGTGCCAGGGATCAAACTGCAGTCCCTGCAGCCGCCTAAGCTTTCCTAAGCAGGCGCTTTAGACTACTGAGCCATCCTGCTGGGCCCCTTTCTTGAACTTTTTGCCAAATTGTTGTTGTTTTTTGTTTTGGTGGGATCAGGGTTTGAGCTCATGACCTTGCACTTGCCAGGCAGGCACTAGTGCCACACAACTATCTCCCTGCCCCCCCTTTTTTTCTTTTTGCTAAATTATATATAAACTAATTTTGATATCACTTAGACCAGCTGGTAGCTTAGGAGAGAGCATACTTTTAAGTCTACATTACAAACTGTATTATGAACAAATGATCAAAAAAGAACAGCAGTTCACAGAAAGATACACAAACACATAAACATCTTCACAAAATCATAAGTGCAATCAATTATATATTTCTGGTGAGATTAAGTTGTACTAACTGTATTACAATTCTTAGAAATTTATTTTATTTTACTTTTTAGAAATTTATAATTTTTCAAAAGAATATTTATTAGGGGAAAAAAAGTAATGTTTATTGAAAGTGTTAATGTTTAATTGTTTGATCAATCTCATATAACTATATCTATTAATCAGAACTGATCCGGTGATGAAAATATGTAATACAACCATTGTTAAATTTAAAATAAATAAATAAATATTTTTTTTATTTCAAAACAAACAAACAAATAAATAAATAAAAAGAATATTTATTAAGGGAAGAAAGCTTTTCTTTTTCTTTCCTGTTTTAGGGAAGGGTCTACAGGATGTTCAGGGTCTCGTAGATCAGACTTGTAGTGTTCTGCCTGCTTACAACCTCCTTATAGCGTGCACCATGCCCAGTCTCACTTGCCCACTTGGTATGCCCCATGGGTGGGGCTGGCACAGCAGACCCAGGGATCAAACCCCCAACCCTGTGCCTGCTTACAGGTGCTTTAATCCACTGAGCTATTTGGCTGGCACTGAAGGGAAGAAAGCTTTTTATTTTATTTTATTTTATTTTATTTTATTTTATTTTATTTTATTTATTTATTTATTTTTTGCAGAACTGGGGATGGAACTCAGGACCTTACACTTTCCAGGCAGGCACTTGTGCCCCTGCGCTATCTCCCCAGACTCAAGGGCAGAAAGCTTTTATTGAATACAGGAACAGCATACAGACACAAATGGATTGCTCCCTATAATTATAAATTGGCTAGGGCCCGGTGGGATGGCTCAGTGGTCTAAAGTGCCTGCTTGGGAAAGCTTGGGCGGCTTCAGAGACTGCGATTGGATCCCTGGCACCACATGATGCGCCAGCCCTGCCTTCAGAGCAGGCTGAGCCAGCCATAAAAATGAGTGAATAAACAAATAAAGGTTCTGAAACAAGAAAAATAAATAAATAAATAAAATTTAAAAATAAAAAAATTATAAATTAGCTAGTTAGATTTTGTTATTTTTCAATTAGCAGAGATCTCTTATCAGAAAAATTTAGAATAAAAATATTTTTTTTAAACTTTATTTATTTATAATATGGCTGGCTCAGCCTGCCCTGGGGTTGGGGCTGGTACAGCATGTGGTGCCAGAGATGGAACCACAGTCTCTGTGGTTGCCTAAACAAGTCCCTTAGACCACTGAGCTATCTTGCCGGCCCTAGAATAAAAATCTTACCTATTACTAACATGCATATCTTGTATATTTTGTCTTAATACTAGTAAAATTTAGCTCAATTATTTTTATATGTTTTATCACCTCTTTAGACCTTAGATTTCCACATGGTTAGTTCCTTCAATAGGCCCCTGGCTGGATCTGGCCTCATCGCTGTGAAATGCTTCTCCAGATCTGGCTTCATGACAGAGCCTGACAGCTCACTCTGGTACCCAAGTAGGTTGTTCAGCATTTCCTGAAAAAATACAAGCATACCCTCAGCCCCAGGTTAGTACTGCCCTGGGCCCCCTCCACTGTCCAATAGGGAGATCTCTCCAGATAACCTTTCCTAGCCATTTTTTTCTTACCTGATGCAATTGTCTTTTTGCTACAGTACTTCCATCTTTTGTAGAATTTTAAAAATTTATTTATTTATTTATTTTATTTTTTTGGTGGGACCAGGGTTCAAACTCACGACCTTGCACTTGCCCAGCAGGCACTTGTGCCTCAGAGCTATCTCCCCAGCCCCTTAGAATTTTAAAAATTTAATACTATATATTGACAAGTGAAGTTGGAGGGAATGATTTTACCTCTTTTTTTGTAGCTGATTTTTTTGGGGGGTAGGGGAGACTGGGGTTTGAACTCACAACCTTGCACTTGCCAGGTGGGCACTTGTGCCATGGAACAATCTCCCCAGTCCCTTGTAACTGAATTTTAATGTGTACAGTGATAAACCTGTATCCTATATTTTGGAAGAGGAAGCCATACTTAACCTAATATGACCTGTTTGTGTAAAAAAACAAATTAATTTCACTATCTGAAGGATAATAGTCAATAATACCAGAGAAATTAGCATAAAATCTAGATGAGCCGATTAATATTACCAAATAAAATCTGAAAATCATGAATGGCTGATCTGAACTGTTTCAGGTATATTATATCTTTGTTGGATAAATTGACCCAAATATCAAGAAGTTATAGCTTGTAACCCTCTGGAAGCCTTCATTAGGACTTTTATTATTTAAACGGGATGTCAGGGGCCCGGCAGGGTAGTTCAGTGGTCTAAAGTGCCTGCTTAGGAAAGCTTAGGTGGCTGCAGGGATCGCGGTTCAATCCCTGGCACCACATGCTGCGCCAGCCCTGCCCTCAGGGCAGGCTGAGTAGGCCATAAAAACAAACAAACAAACAAACAAAACTTCTGAAACAAGAAAAAAATAAAATAAAAAATTCTTTTTAAAAAATTAATAATAATAATAATTTTAAAACTTTATACTTACCTGGCAGGGAAGATACTATGATCATGAAGATGGTTTACCCAGGGCAAGGCTCACCATTGCCCTCCGGATGTATTGACCCCTGTAATTTCCCCAAATGCAGGAAACTCGACTGCATAATTTGTGGTAGTGGGGAAAAAAAGAAAAAAAATAATAATTTAAAAAACTTTATCAAAGAAAAAATGACCAGTTGAACAATATAAAAGTCTACTGTGGTTTAAACAATTGTAATTTTAACTTCCCTGCATAATCAGCATCGATGACACAAGGCAAAACTCTGGAGACCTTTTAAAATGAGACTGTTGCAGCCTTGCAAGCTCCTGCAGCACCCTGAGGCAGAGGTCCACAGACTCCAGTAAGAGTCATTTGGGGCCTTGTTTCAGCAGTTAATACGAATCGGAAGGAGGAACCGAGGTCCTCTAAGCCTCTGCTGTCAGTTATCACTCACCAAAGGTCAGAGATGCTTGGGGGGATGGAGGGAGAACCCCCATTATTTGATGAGGCCGAGGCTGGCCCCGATGGGAGTTTCCCTTTCTTTCAGCATGTGGATGACTAACCTGAGCAACAGCTGCCACCAAGGCAGCTCCTTGTATGCATGAGGGGCCGCTATCTGCACAACTCCAAACCATCTCAGGCATGTATGTAGCCTGCTTTTTGTGGACTCTTAAAGCCTCTTTATACCATTTATTTGCATTTCTGAACACTAGTTGTTGAATCGTTAGTGTGCTAGCTTCTTTGTCACATAACCTTTCCACTAGCTTGCAATAAACATTCGGTGAAATCTTGGAAAGGTTCAAGAAGGCCCTGCCTAATGGAAGCCAACTTAAGGCATGCCTTACCCTTAGGATTTTCTCTCCAGGCCCTAATCACAGCTATTTTAGTTTGCTCATATATTTGCAATGCAAAGGTGTGTTGACTGTTTGCAGTAGCAAAGGCACCCTTCCCAGTTAGCATATCTTTTGTAATGGCTAAATTGTGACCCTCATTTTGAGCTGCCAGTTCTGTGTAATATTCAAATAAATTTCCTTTCCACGATAAATAACCTCTAGGCTGGGCATGGTGGCACATGCCTGTGGCATGGTGGCACATGCCTGTAATCCCCAGCACTTGGGAGACTGAGGCAGGAGGATTGGTGTGAGTTCGAGACCAGCCTGGGCTACAAAAGTGAGCTCAAAACCAGCCTGAACTGCATAATGAAACTCTGTCTCAAAAAGACAAAAATAAAATTAAAAAAACCCTCCTAGGTCCGGCCAAATACCTCAATGGATCAAAGCACCTGCAAGTAGGCACAGGAGCCAGGGCTCAATCCTTGGACCTGCTGTGCCAACTCCACCCCCAGAGTGTGCCAAACAGGCAATTGAGACTAGGCACCTATAATCCCAGCTCTTGGTAGTAAGACTCTGAACACCCTGTATACACTTCCCTAAAATACAAAGAAGCAAATAAATAAATAAATAAATAAAATACAAAATAGCAAAAAAAATATTTGTAATGTCAGCAATGCTCATAGTCAATGCCAAGGCCACAGTGTACCATAGGCATAACCCTCCTACTTGGCACCAGGCACACAGGACTGTAGTTGGCAGTACGCACCAAACTCTGTGGCTGGCTGGGGCAAATAGATGCACAGGCAGCTGGGAAATTCCCTGCTGGGCCTGCCTAAGACTGGAGCATGGGACCTCTTTGAGCCCAGTTTGTGCCCCTCTCGCCAGTGGTGCTGTGCCACTTGGACCCAACTGCTTGTAATTTAAAAGAACTTTTTCTTGTTTTATCTAATTGATCAAAGCAGAAAGGTTTAAATTCTGTCTGCTGTACATTTGCTCTACCCTCCTTGTCCTGTTTGGAGCTTGATTTTAAAACAGAACCCCACTCTAAGTCCTTTTTGGTGGTGTTAGAAATTAGCACAAATACAGGAACCAAAAAAACGATAAACATTTTTATATACATCTATGAATACCTAAGGTTCTGGAAACTCTGTCCCTTTTTTTTTTTTTTTTAATGGCTGGCTAAGCCTGCCCTGGGCAGTGGGGCTGGCACAGCATGTGATGCTGGGGATCAAACCTGGGACCCGTTGCCTAAGCAGGCACTTTAGACTGCTGAATCATCTCATCAGCCCAACTCTCCTTTTTTTTTTTTTCCCCCGTGGTACCAGGGATTGAACTCAGGACCCTGTGCTTGCCAGGCAAGTTCTTATTCCACTGAGCTATCTCCCCGTCAAGTAAATGTGAATACAAAGGGTAATTCTTCTACATCTAATCACAAGCAGGATGTTGGTATTTCTGGCTGATGTCTGGCCCCAACCAGATGGCTATACTAGTGTAAGATATAATGGAATTTCTGACATCAGTGAGTATGTGAAGGACCTAGCCAGCAATAAAATGAAATATGCAGAGAATTCTCCGTGCAACATGAATGAAAACAAATTCTGGACACATTTTTTAAAACTTTATTTATTTATTTATTTGTTTGTTTGTTTGTTTGTGTTATGGCTGGCTCAGCTGGACAAAATTTTTTTCCTAGTCCTATTATTTTCAAAGGGGTGGCTGAATACAGGATCAGAGGACCTCTTTGCAGAATGTGCCAAAACAGATGAAAAAATGTAAAGGACAATGATTTCATTAGTAGTGAAAACCCTACTCTGAGATTTGGCAGCTTTGGAAGATGAGCTGTCCTGTATGGCATTTCCTCTGTGCTCTCTCTACTTTCAATTCTGAGTCCATTAAAGAGAATAGTAAGGCTGTCTTCAGTAAGAGAATTAACCGTCACAGTGCCATCCATGGTCCTGGCAGAAGGTCTCAGGAAATGAGCACAAAATTACCTGCTTAGGCAAACGCAGGCACTAGGGTTCAACCAACTGTGGGGACTTGTTGGTCTCTTGTTGTACCCTGGGGAGAAACTGAAACAGAAATGAGGGGGGCTGGGGAGATAGCTCCATGGCACAAGTGCCTGTCTGGCAAGTGCAAGGTCATGAGTTCGAACCCCAGTCCCACAAAAAAAAAAAAAAAAAAAAAAAAAACTAGTAGACAAGAGCTGGGTCAGGTGAAGGCCTGTTTGCCTGATGGGCAAAGGACCCAAATAACAATAGCAGGGGTGTTGATACCTGTGCAAGGTTAGTGTTGCTAGATACAAGGTTGCTCAGTGACTAGTGACTAAAACAGCCCAGACAGCATGCTTTTCGCAAGACTGAGGTAGCTCAACTGCTTTACGTGCAATGACCTTCCTTGTCTTGCCTTCACACATATGACCAATTTCTTTTCTTTCTTTTTTTTTTTTTTTTTTCATATTACCAATTTCTAGCTTCAGCTGCTCCAACAGACAACCAATAACAAATGCTGCAGGGGCTGTAGAGACAAAATAATCCCATTCTACTTCCAAATGGTAAGAGTGTAGACTGATACAACCACTCTGGAAATCAGTGAGGGTATTCCTAAAAAGCCAAGGATTGCTGGGCATGGTGGCACACACCTGTAATCCCAGCACTCAGGAGGCTGAGGCAGGAGGATCAGTACAAGTTTGAGACCAGCCTGGGCTACAGAAGTGAGCTCAAGGCCAGCCTGACATAGAGAAACCTTGTCTCAAAAAGACAAAACCAAAAAAAAAAAAAAAAAGACAAAACCAAAAAAAGGGCTAGGATTAGCGATTCCATTTAACCCAGATTTTCCCCTTGTGGGTATTTTTCCAGAAGAACAGAAAACATCATGCTACAGTGATACATGTGCACGCATGTTTATAGCAGCACAATTTGTCATAGTTAAATCTTGGAAACAACCCAGATGCTCATCAACTGAAGAATGGATTTTATTTATTTATTTGTTTGTTTGTTTGCTTGTTTATTTATTTATTTATAAATTTTTTCATTTTATTTTTTTCCTTGTTTCAGAACTTTTGTTTGTTTATTTATTTTTTATGGCCGGCTCAGCCTGCCCTAAGGGCAGGGCTGGCACATCATGTGGTGCCTGGGATCGAACCATTGTCCCTGCAGCCACCCAAGCTTTTCTAAGCAGGCACTTTAGACCACTGAGCCATTCTGCCGGGCCCTGAAGAATGGATTTTAAAAAAAATTTTTTAAAGGACACATTGATAAAAATCTGAGTTTTGGACCAGTGAGATAGCTCAGTGGACTAAAGGGCCTACTTAGGAAAGCTTAGGTAAGTGCAGGGACCTGCTGTTCCATCCCCTGTACCACGTGCTGCACCAGCCTCGCCCCCACAGCAGGCTGAGCCTGTCAGACCCCAGGCGTGGTGGTGCGTGCCTGTAATCCCAGAACTGAGGAGGCTGAAAGCAAGAGGATCACTATGAGTCTGAGCTGCATAGTGAGACCCTGCACGCGCGCGCGCGCACACACACACACACACACACACACACACACACACACAATTAGGATTAATTTTACATTAATGTAAAGTTTGTAACTAAGAGTTAATTTTAAAATATTTAGGGGCCCAGCAGGATGGCTCAGTGGTATAAAGCGCCTGCTCAGGAAAGCTTAGGTGACTGTGGGGACCACGATTCAATCCCCGGCACCACATGCTGCACCAGCCCTGCCCTCAGGGCAGGCTGAGCCGGCCATAAAAATAAACAGATAAACAAACAAACAAAAGTTCTGAAACAACAGGGCATGGTGGTGCACGCCTGTAATCCCAGCACTTGGGAGGCTGAGGCAGGAGAACTGGTGCGAGTTTGAGACCAGCCTGGGCTACAAAAGTGAGCTCAAGGCCAGCCTCAACTGCATAGCGAGACCCTGTCTCAAAAAGACAAAAAAAAAAAAAAAAAAAAAAAGTTCTGAAACAAGAAAAAAAAAACATAAAATAAAAATAAAATTTAAAAAATAAAATATTTAGAAAATCTTTTATTTATTTGGTACAGGGTCTCACTACACAGCTCAGACTTGTAGTGATTCTCCTGTCTCAGCCTTTCCAGTACTGGGAATTGCTGGTGTGCACCACCATACCTGGTTTCAATGGTATGTGGTACCAGGGATTAAACCCAGCTCCTTACGCTTGACAGGCAGACACTTAGACTGCCAAGCGACCTCCCCAACCCCTAAGAGCTAACTGCAGAATTTGTGTTATGGTTGCCCTATTGCTAGGGCTAGGATTCAGTGTATTACCACTCACAATTAGGGTTGACACTCTGCCAGGAAATCGGTGGGATTTTTGTAGGATAATGCAATCCTCAGGCCTACTTCAGTTTCACCACCTGACCTGCCTGGCAGAAAATTCTTTTCTATTTATAGTTTTCCTTTTCTGGAACTCACTATGGGACAGTTCATCCTTGTCATGACCCTTCGCATCTATTTTTGTTTGAATGCATGGTTTTAGTTCTGGATAGCTACCTAGTAACTTTGGAAACACTCAGCAGTATACTAAACCTTTAGTCAAGTTTTTGAGGAAGTGCCAAATTATTTTCAGACACAGCTTGCACTATGTCAAAGGGTTCCATTGTGTGTAATTTTTTTTTTTTTTTCTGGCTCAGCCCACTCTGAATCACAGTCCCCTGTGCTTGCCTAAGTTTACCAAAGCAGGTACTTTAGACCACTGAGCTATCTCACTGGCCCAGTTGTCTGTATCTTTATCAATACTTGTTTCTTTAAATTATATTGATGGCTGGGCCTGGTGGCTCACGCCTGTAATCCTAGCACTCTGGAGGCTGAGACAGGAGGATTGGTGTGAGTTCGAGACCAGCCTGAGCTACAAAAGTGAGCTCAAGGCCAGCCTCAACCACATAGTGAGACCCTGTCTCAAAAAGACAAAAATGAATGAATAAATAAATAAATAAATTATATTGATGATAGTTGCTGTAGTAGGAATGAAGAGGAAACCTCACTGTGGCTCCTTAACTGAAAGTCTTCGGCCAGCAAGATAGCGCAGTGGGCTAAAGCACCTGCTAGGCAAGCTTAGGCAACCACAGGGACTGAGATTCGATCCCTGGCACCATATGCTGCGCCAGCCCCACCCCCAGGGCAGGGTGAGCTGGCCATAACATAAGGGTTTTCTTTAATCTTTTTTTTTTTGTTTGTTTGTTTCTTTGAGACAGGGTCTCTCTATGCAGTTGAGGCTGGCTCTGAGCTCACTTTTGTAGCCCAGGCTGGTCGCAAGCTCGCACTGATCCTCCTACCCAGCCTCTCAAGTGCTGGGATTATAGGCATGTGCCACTGTGCCTGGCTAACAAGCAGTTTTATTTATTTATTTATTTATTTAGAATTATTTATTTATTTATTTATTTTCTTGTTTCAGAACTTTTGTTTGTTTATCTATTTATCTTTATGGCTGGGCTCAGCCTGCCCTGAGGGCAGGGCTGGCGCAGCATGTGGTGCCGGGGATTGAGCTGCGGTCCCTGCAGCCGCCCAAGCTTTCCTAAGCAGGCGCTTTAGACCACAGAGCCATCCTGCTGGGCCAACAAACAGTTTTAAATGGTCACACTTATGCTTCTCACGTGTTGTAGTCACGGGAAAAGGTTTAATGCACGACATATAATTTATACAATTATTTTATACTATTCACCCGAAAGGTCAAATACAGAAGGGTGCAATAGATCTCTCCATGCACTACAGACCCCAAGACTTTCGTTCCTTTTTTTTTTTTTTTTTTTTGTGGGACCAGGATTCAAACTCCTCCCTTCCTTCCTTCCTTCCTTGCTTCCTTTTTTTTCTTTCTCTTTCTTTCCTTCTTTCTTTCTTTCTTTCTTTTCTTTTCTTTCTTTCTTTTTGCAGTACCAGGAATGGAACCCTAAACCTTGTACTTGCCAGGTAGGCACTTATGCTGTTGACCCCAAGACTCTTAAGTGAGGGCCTAGATCCCATAACAATGTACTGCACAAGTCTAGCTGAAGACCTAGAGCCTACAATAACGTCTTATACATGTACCTAGAATCTTCACTAGGAAGGCCCAAAAGTCACTGGGGAAAGCTAGAAAGTTTGTACCAGTAATGTGAGTTACCTATGCCAGCAGGCTAATGGATCTGCACTGCAGCCAGAAATTGATGCTCAAGGTAAGGACCAGAGCTTCCCCAAACAGAACCATCACCATCCTCAGCAACAGCAAGGACCCAGGCTCTTCTTTTTTTTGAGACAGGGTCTCGCTATGTGGTTGAGGCTGGCCTTGAGCTCACTTTTGTAGCCCAGGCTGGTCTCGAACTCACACCAATCCTCCTGCCTCAGACTCCAGAGTGCTAGGATTACAGGCGTGAGCCACCACGCCTGGCCCAAGCTCTTCTGATGACAAGGACAGTTAAGTTTACATCAGGAAGCCCAGTGTGACAAGCTTCTCCAGGAGAACCAACAGCACACCATTATCCCTTCCAGTGTTGGCAACAACCCTCAGTTGGGCCTTCCATACTCAGAGCCATGCTAACTCAGGTTAGCTGGGTGCTACAAGTTGACCATTAGTTAATCTACCACGCTATCTCTTGCCTGAAACATCAGAAACTGCCTAGGTACTAGTGTGCCAAGTGTAGAACTAAATCATCTCTGCCATACTTGTTAAAAAGACAATATAGGGTGCCTGGGAGACGGCCCACTGGCATAAGCACTTACCTGGCAAGGACAAGGTCCCAAGTTTGATCCCCCACCCAAAAAAAGACAATACAACAATCCGGCACCTACAAACTCTGGCCACA
>PVJA010016545.1:32567-43248 GCA_004027025.1 Myocastor coypus
AACAAGTTTTTTTTTTTTTTTTTTTTTTTTAAAAAAAAGAACTGTTCAGATCCACGTATAAATAAAAAGATGTCCCAGACTTAAATTTAGGAGCTATTTGCTCTGTTGCAAATAACATCAAGTCAAAAGTTGTGCAAAATGAGCAACAGGATCCTGTCCTCCAAATAGAAAATGCAGGGGCCGGGGAGATAGCTCCATGGCACAAGTGCCTGCCTGGCAAGTGCAAGGTCATGAGTTCAAATCCTGGTTTCCCCCGACAAAAAATAAAATAGAAAATGCAGACACTAGAGCTGCTTCTTCTTTCCTCCAAAGATGACAGTATCCTCACTTAAGTTTTTCTTGCCATTTATGGAACCCTAGTGCTTTTATTATTTTTTTCTCATTGCTTTTACTGTGTGTGTGTGTGTGTGTGTGTGTGTGTGAATGGGGGTTGAACTTAGAACCTTATATTTGCCAGGCAGGCACTTACTCTACTCAGCTATCTCCCTGGCCCCTTCTTAGTGCTTTTAAAATGTAGTGGGTTTTTTTTTTCTTGTTTCAGAACTTTTGTTTGTTTATTTATTTTTATGACCAGCTCAGCCTGTCCTGAGGGCAGGGCTGGCACAGCATGTGGTGCCAGGGATCAAACCGTGGTACTTGCAGCCACCTAAGCTTTCCTAAGCAGGCGCTTTAGACCACTGAGCCATCCTACCGGGTCCCCTGTAGTGGACCTTTAACTTATAAACTCAATTCATTCATGAGGACTGTTTGTATGTAACTCCTGTTGCTTGCAAATCAAGACTACTTTTCCCATAAAAAAACCAATGCATTCCAATCCTCTCTTAGCTCATTCTCATAATAAACAGGTTGCAGGGCTGACCAGATAGCTCAGCAGATTAAAGCGCCTGCTTAGGCAGATGCAGGGGTAGAGGAATGATACCAGGCGTGTTGTGTGGGACCAGCCCTGGGCACGCTAAGACAGCAACTGAGACTGGGCAAGGTGGTGTGTGCTTGTAATCCCAGCGCTTGGGAGGCTGAAAAACAGGAAGGATCAGAATGAGTTTGATCTCTATAGCAGAGACCCTGTAGACCCTGTACTAAATACAGAAAAATAAATAAATAATAAATTAATAAGAAGGTTGCATAATGTACATAGTCTACCAGAAACACCAATGACTTCCTAATGTATTCACTAATAATTATCAAACATACCTCGTTTACCAGAAAAAAAGAATTTCATACTGTACTCACTATTCAAGTTGACATCTTTGGCTTGAAGCAAAGGAGGATGAAATGGAAAGTGGTTATTGTCTGGAAGGAGAGTCCCTTGCCCTAAGAACCTCAGGAACCAGGCTCTCCTTGGGAGAGTCCATAGCCCACTAGAACCTACACCTGGCTCACTGAGCCTCAACCTTTTCAGGACTCAAAACTGGCCTAAGTTTGTCAGTTTCTATCTTTTTTTTTTTTTTTTTTTTTTTTTTTTTTTTTTTTTTTTTTTTTTTTTTTTTTTTTTTTTTTTAAGCTTCTGTCTTTTCTGTAACCCTGTTCTGTCATTTGACATGACATTGTCATTAAGCAAGTGAATGAAATGATTGACCTCTACTCATTCTTTTTTTTCAGTACCGGGGATTAACCTCAGGATCTTGCACTTGCCAGGCAAGCACTTATTCTACTGAGCTATCTTCCTGGTCCCTTTTCCTCATTCTTGGTGTGTCTTCTTTACAAATGTTTGTAGCCTATCTATTTTTTTCAGAATTTCCTTTATCTTTTTTAAAAATTTCTTTATTTGATCCAGGGTCTTACTGCCAATGACAGGCATGCACCACCATGCCTGGTTTTGAGTTTGGTAGCATGGGATACCGGGGATTGAACTCAGGTCCTTGTACTTTGCCAGGCAGATAGATATTTAGACCACTGAGCTATCTCCCCATCCCTCCTTTATTTATTTATTTTTTAAAATGTATTTGGTACAGGGTCTACAGGATCTATAGGGTCTCACCACAGAGATCAGACTCATAGTGATCCACCTATTTTGAGCCTCCCAAGTGCTGGGATTACAGGCACACACCACCATACCCAGTCTTAATGGCCATCTCAGCACATGGCAGTGGTGGGGGGATACTGGCACAGCATGCTGGGGATCGAATCCTGGCTGCTGAGCTCTGCCTAAGCAGGCACTTTAGTCTGCTGAGCTATCTGGCCAGCCCTCATTCTTTAGTTTTGAAGAACTTTGCTTCACTGATTGTTGCTATTATGCTTCTTCAGAAAGCTCAGCTTCCATTCTCTGCTACTCAACCAAAATGTGCTAAAGTTCCTTGAAATAATTCCTCTCAGTGTTCCTCCATCAGTTCCTCAGTGTCACCATCATCTACCTACAAGCATATGAACTCACCTATAGTGATAATGTGGTCAACCACAGGGTCTTTTTTTATATATGTATTTAGTACAGGGTCTACAGGTCTCACTATACAGATCAGACTTTCACTGCATGTGTTTCATCTGCTTCACTTATCCACACTAATAGTGGCCTTTCTATCTCATCTAACACTGTTGACCATGATTTACTAATTTGAGTAACACCCTTAGCAACACTAGATCTCTTATATTAAGCGGGTGCTTTATAGTCCACTGAGCTATCTGGTGGGCTCAACCACAGGGTCAAATGAAGACTCAGCCTCTTCTACAGTCTTCAAAGTCTCTCTCCTGTATCATTTTAGGCCATGCTTCCTTCCAGGCACATCTCAGAGTCTTTAGAGAGATTGGCCCAGGATTTCTCAATTAATACCACACAGGAAGGGATGTTATAATGTTTCTACGGAACTCTTTAAGGATTTTTATTTTTTTTAATTCTTTTTTATGTATTTTATTTTATTTTATTATTTTTTTCTTGTTTCAGAACCTTTGTCTTTTATTCACTCATTTTTATGGCCGGCTCAGCCTGCCCTGAGGGCGGGACTGGCGCAGCATGTGGTGCCGGGGATCGAACCGCGGTCCCTGAAGCCGCCCAAGCCTTCTCAAGCAGGCACCTTAGACCACTGAGCCATCCCACCGGGCCCCCCTAAGGATTTTTATTTTTATTTTTTATTTTTTTTCTTGTTTCAGAACTTTTGTTTGTTTATTTATTTATTTTTATGGCCGGCTCAGCCTGCCGTGAGGGCAGGGCTGCCGCAGCATGTGGTGCCAAGGATCAAACCGCGGTCCCTGCAGCCGCCTAAGCTTACCTAAGCAGGCGCTTTAGACCACTGAGCCATCCTGCCGGGCCCCTCTTTAAGGATTAAATGTATATCTGAGACCATCTGGAAGCACTTCAGGAAGGATTTTTTTGGGGGGTGGGGGTGGGAGCTGACTCAGGCTGCCATAAGGGCAGGTCTGGGGATTGAGCCACAGTCCCTTGTTCCTGACTGGGATTGCCCACACAGGCACTCAAACCACTGAGCTAGCCCGCAAGCCCCCGCATTTCAGGAATAGTTCCTTCATGTACAGCACCTTAAAGTTAGCTATAAAGTCCATAGGTGGCTGTAAAGGAGTTTTATTAGGTGGGAGGAACCTGACTGAGAGTCACAAGAGTTCTTCAGTCAACTTTTCTTTCAAACCTTGTAGATGAGCTAGAGCATTGTTCATGATGAGACCCTTGAGAGGTAAATCTTTGTTTTCTAAATATTTCTTGACAGTAGGACAGAACACCTTCCTGATCTACTTCAAGAAAGGAACTCTAATTATGTGGGGTTTTGTATTAGATCTCCACATGACCCCTATACTTCATGACTTCATGTTTCCAGAAGACTCTAGGAGTCTCATCATGATAAACCAAGAGAAGACCTTTCTTGAGGTCACCACTCACCTTGGCACACAGCAAGATTAACCTGTCCTTCATAGGCTTGTGGCCTGGCCTTTTCTTGTCTTTCTGGGAAATGGGCATTTTCTCCCAGACAAAGCCAGTTTCTTTACAGTTGAAAACTGGATGAGAGGGGCCCGGCAGGATGGCGCAGTGGTCTAAAGCACCTGCTTAGAAAAGCTTAGGTGGCTTCAGGGACTGCGGTTCGATCCCCATCACCAGATGCTGCACCAGCCTTGCCCTCAGGGCAGGCTGAGCTGGCCATAAAAATAAATAAATAAACAAACAAAAGTTCTGAAACAAGAAAAAAATAAAATTAAAAAAAAAGAGTACAGGGGCCCGGCAGGATGGCTCAGTGGTCTAAAGCGCCTGCTTGGAGAAGCTTGGGTGGTTTCAGGGACTGCGGTTCGATCCCCAGCACCACATGCTGCGCCAGCCCTGCCCTTGGGGTGGGCTGAGCCAGCCATAAAAATGAGTGAATAAACAAAGGTTCTGAAACAAGAATAAAAATAATAAATAAAATAAAAAAATTTTTAAAAAGAGTACAAAGTAGAATCAAAACAGAAAAATTTACAAGTGATACAGATTTTCACTTAAAAAAGTAATATGAATTTCACAGTATTTATTGTAATACATAGTGTTGTCTTCCAACCAGTTATTCATATGACCAGATAGATGCATGAAAAATTGGAAGAAGGAATAAAAGAAATACATAAGAAATTAAGAAGATGGAAAGGAGAACCAAATGAAAAAAGAAGATGAAACAAATTCAAACATTAACTGCTTTCCAGAGACCAATAGAAATGCACAATACAGTTGTCCAATGATAGATTGTTTTTCATGAGATCTGTGTTTATAGCCCTAGCTTTTTCACAAAGTATAGACTCAAATAGAATATAACCTGCCATCTGCCCTTCACTTATCAACACTAATAGTGGCCTTTCTATCTCATCTAACACTGTTGACCTTGACTTACTAATTTGAGTGACACCTTTAGCAACACTAGATCCCTTATGCAAATCTTTTCGCTGTAAGATTGTTGAGATGGTGGGATTTCCTTTTTTTATATATATTTTATTTATTTTAATAAGAAAAAAGAGGGCCCGGCGGAATGGCTCAGTGGTCTAAAGCGCCTGCTTGGGAAAGCTTGGGCGGCTTCAGAGACCGCAGTTCGATCCCCGGCACCACATGCTGCGCCAGCCATGCCCTCATGGTGGGCTGAGCCGGCCATAAAAATGAGTGAATAAACAAACAAAGGTTCTGAAACAAGAAAAAATAAATAAATAAATAAATAAAAATAAGAAAAAAGATAACAGCAATGAAATAGTTTCAGAACAGGTTAGTAGGATGATTACAATAATTAATACATTGCATATTGTTGTATTCATAGTAGTTATTCAAAGAATAAGATGTAGACATGCATTGTCTAAACACTATTGGTACAAACCTTTCTTCTCATTGAGAGATGGTAGGATTTCAACACACTGTACTGGACCGGCAAGACAGCTCAGTGGATTAAGCACTAGGTAAACACAGGGACTGGGGTTCAATCTCTGGCACCACATGCTGCACCAGCCCTACCCATAGGGAAAGCTGTGTATGCATTAGCCACTTTCATATTTCTCCAGTTTTGTACTTCTTTTCAATTATAATTGTTTTTACTTTCTGTTCTTTCCTTGAGTTGTTTTCTAGCTTTTTGGGTGGACAATTTGATAAAAGTAATTGTAGTTATATAAAACACTAATGAAACTCATGTCCACAAACATTTACATCTCAATTCAGACTGCTGCTTATGTATACCTACATAAGCTTGTCTGGCACTGTGACTTTTCATAACTGCACAAATGGCTAGCATTTGGGTCATAACTCACTTTGGTCATAGGTTGAACCTAAAATTCAAGTCAAAACCCAAGTTGTTTATATGTGAAGCCAGTCCCAACTTGAGGGTTTATTGGATAACGGTTGCAAAGTAAGCTAATGGTAACTCTTTCACAGGTGCACCCGCTGTTGTTGTTTTTTATTTTTATTTTATTATTTTTTTTATGTGTGTGGGGCCCAGGTTTGGACTCACGGCCTTGCGCTTGCCAGGCAGGCACTTGTGCCACGGAGTTATCTCCCCAGCCCCTTGCACCCTCTGATAATCAGCCAATTATTCTGTTTTTTGGACCAAAAGGGGCTTGAACAGGATTATAACAGGAGTAGAGAAAACAAATGAAAGTGATACATCAAGGCCATTATAGCAGGTATATAGAAGGCATGCCCAAACTTGTGGACTAAAATATGGTCAGAGCTATTACACAAGGCTCTGGTGAAAATTCTGCTGTTTTTCACCTCCAGAGTGAAGAGGAACTCCAGAGCTGCACTAACTTAAACTGAGCCTGGAGAGTTCAGATTGTGCTAAGGCAGTATGGTAGCAGGCTGTCAGCTCCAGATAGTAGGAATAAGCTTCAGAAACTCCAGTTAGGCCTACAAACTGCGATAAGTCACTTGGTCAGTGTGGCTTATTTGGTCCTTATTAACCAATTAAAACAACAAAGGAGTTGAATAAGTGAGAGAGCAACATGGATGTATAGAAAAGGAGTCATGTGTGAGAGACAGAGACTATCAATCGAAACAGGCAATTGGAAGGAGAGAGGCATAGAACATGATGCAAAACATTTGAAAGAAGAGACTTGTAGGTCAAACAAAATATATCCACAGACATTTAAAAGAGGCAAAGCAGGGCCAGGCATGGTGGCACTTACCTATACTGCCAGCACTCAGGAGGCCAAGGAAGGAGGACTGTTGTGAATTGAAGACCACCCTAGGCTACAAACTGAGAGCAAACCCAGCCTAAATTTCAGAGGGTGCCGGGTGTGGTGGCTCATGCCTGTAATCCCAGCACTCGGGAGGCTGAGGCAGGAGGATTGGTGTGAGTTCGAGACCAGCCTGGGCTACAAAAGTGAGCTCAAGGCCAGCCTCAACTGCATAGCAAGACCCTGTCTCAAAAAGACAAAATAAATAAATAAATAAATAAATTTCAGAGGGAGACCCTGTCTCAAAAAGACAAAAAAGAAAAGAAAAAAGTCCAGAATGAATATGCACAGAGCCACTTCCTGTGGGTACCAACAAAGGAACCACCATTTCAAGACACTCCCAAGAGCTAGTGGGAACCAAGTTGTATGGCAGAGTTAAGTCACACAGAAAAGACTTGGTACAGGGCCCCTGGCTTCATTTGCAGAAGCTACCCTCTTCAAACAGAAGATATCACAGCCTGGCAGCATTTTTTTGCCAGCACATAGCAGGGGCATGTGACCAGAGAGCCACTCCCTCCCCCAGTGTGCCCATTCATTCTCAGACTCTGAGCAGATAAGTAAAAAACCACTGCCGGTGTCAGAACTCTTCAATATTTGACCCTGAGCATACCTGAGCTGTTGAAGAGAGCCTGCAGTTTATCATAAGCAAATTGGGACATTCACTGAGGATACAGAGCTAATGCTGTTTGGGTTTGAGTCTGTACTCGGCACTGTGGGCTCCCTTGAACCTACACTGAGCTGACTGCCCTTTCTTTCTCCTCTGAGCAGGGAAAGGACTGAGGGTCAGCTCTGAGAGCCATCACCAGGCGTGGTGGTGCACACCTGTAATCCCAGCACTTGGGAAGCTGAGGCAGGAGGATCGGTGTGAGTATGAGACCAGCCTGGGCTACAAAAGTGAGCTCAAGGGCAAACTGAACTGCATAGAGAGACCTTGCCTCAAAAGGACAAAAAGAGAAAGAGAGAAAAAGAAAGAAAGAAAGAAAGAAAGAAAGAAAGAAAGAAAGAATGAAAGAAAGAAAGAAAGAAAAGAAGGAAGGAAGAAAAAGAAGAAGAAAAAGAAAAAGAAATGCATCCATGGGGCTAGGAAAATAGCTCAGTAGAATAAGCACTTGCCTGGCAACTGCAAGGTCCTGAATTCAATCCCCAGTACCAAAAAGCAAACAAACAGTGCATCCACAACAAGAGCCTCAGAAACGACACCCCTCAACATTTCTGGTCCAGTTACCCAGCCTAACTAGTTATCACAATTGTAGCCTGTGGAGAGAAGCCACCTTGAATTGAGTGATTTCCATACAGCCACACACATTATAAAGAAGGCCAAGCAAGAGTGTAATTTGCAAGATTAAAGACTACTGACCAGTAGAAAAAATACTCATCTGAGCCAGGCATAGTGGCGCACGCCTGTAATCTCAGCACTTGGGAGGCTGAGGCAGGAGGATCGGTGTGAGTTCGAGACCAGCCTGGGCTACAAAAGTGAGCTCAAGGCCAGCCTGAAATGCATAGCAAGACCCTGTCTCAAAAAGACAAAAAAAAAAAAAAAAAGAAAAGAAAAGAAAAGAAAGAAAAAATACTCATCTGCAAACACATAGAAAATTTCTTTCTTTTTTTTTAGAAATATTTCTCTCTCTCTCTCTTCAGTACTGAGGATTGAACTCAGGATCTTGTGCTTGCCAGGTGGGTGCTTATTCTACTGAGCTATCTTCCCAGCTTACTCTCTCCTTTCTGTTATCAGTACAGTTTTGATTTTTCATCTTTTTTTTTTCTTTAGCTTTTGGCACAGGGTGGAAATTAAGCACCCATTTCCTCATCCACCTATTTCATCCTTTTTAAATGTGTTTGGTGCAGGGTCTATGTAGCTTGGACTTGTAGTGCACCCCCATTTTAATATTACTTAGATTTATATGCTTACAGAAGACCCCCTTTTACACTCTATCTTTCCTTTTTTTTATTTTAGGGAAGGGTCTATAGGGTATATAGGGTCTCACTACTAAATTGGACTCATAATGATCCGCCTGTTTACAGCCTCCCAAGAGCCGGGGTTACAAGCGCATGCCACCATGCCCAGTTTCAATTGCTGTCTCAGAGTGCCCAGGAGTGGGGCTGACACAGCAGGCCCAGGGATTGAACCCTCAGCCCCTGAGTCTGCTTGCAGGTGCTTTAATCCCCTGAGCTATTTGACCAGCCCTCCACCTTATTTTGCTTTATCAAGATGATATATGGTATATGTGATTTTCTGATTTGTTTTATATTTTAATCATACAATAATAACTTATATCTAGAGTTAAAAATGATGAAGTAGGCCGGGCATGGTGGCACACACCTGTAATCCCAGCACTTAGGAGGCTGAGGCAGGAGGATTGGTGGGAGTTCAAGACCAGCCTGGGCTACAAAAGTGAGCTCAAGGCCAGCCTCAATTGCATAGCAAGACCCTGTCTCAAAAAGACCAAAAAAAAAAAAAAAAAAAAAAGATGAAGTATTAGTTGTTACACTAGGGTTAAAGAATTACAAGCACAAAGTAGGGGCTGGGGAGATACCTCCATGGTACAAGTGCCTGCCTGGCAAGTACAAGGTTGTGAGTTTGAACCCTGGTCCCATAAAATAAATTAAGTAAGTAAGTAAATAAATAAATAAATAAAGGTGACAAAGTGTTAGTTATTATAGATTGTCATTTTCCAGGTTATGTTTGATACTGTAGCTATTACTCATTATATTAAGAGCCAAGGTGAGGCCCAGCGGGATGGCTCAGTGGCCTAAAGCACCTGCTTGGGAAAGCTTGGGTGGCTTCAGGGACTGCAGTTCGATCCCGGGCACCACATGCTGCACCAGCCCTGCCCTCGGGGTGGGCTGAACCGGCCATGAAAATGAGTGAATAAGCCGGGTGTGGTGGCTCAAGCCTGTAATCCCAGCACTCGGGAGGCTGAGGCAGGAGGATTGGGTTCTGAAACAAGAAAAAAAATGAAGAATAATAATAAATAAAATAAAAAATCTTGTATTCTAAAAAAAAAAAAAAAAAGAGCCAAGGTAACATAGCTGATATGATCAACTGACCCTTCTTGTATGCCAATATGTAAATTGGCTGGAGGCCATAAACAAGAGTACTGCCCAGTACCAAAGAACTGGGTGTTAGGCCAAACAAGCTATAACCTCACACCCTGAATAAACAGAAGAGGCGTGGCAGTGTGTGCCTGTAATCCCAACACTCAGGAAGTTGAGGGAGGAAGATTGCTAAATTTCAGGCTAGCCTGAACTACAAAGTGAGTTCAAGGCCCACTGGAACTGCACAGTGAAACCCTACCTCGAAAAGACAAAAACAAATCACAAAACCGCTCAATTCAAACAAGCCCAGAAGGCATTGAGGTGGAAAAAATAAAGACCTCCCTGGCCAGCAAGATGGTTCAGTGGTCTAAAGGGCCTGCTTAGGCAAGCTTAGGCAACTTCAGGGACCACAGTTCAATTCCCAGCACCACATGCTGCACCAGCCCCACGCTGAGGACAGGCTGAGCCAGCCATAATACAAAAAGAAAGAAAGAATAAAGTTTTATTGTTTTTAAAGAATTTTTTTCTTCTTGTTTCAGAACTTTTGTTTGTTTATTTATTTATTTTCATAGCGGGCTCAGCTTGCCCTGAGGGCAGGGCTGGCGCAGCATGTGGTGCCAGGGATCGAACCGTGGTCCCTGCAGCCACCCAAGCTTTCCTAAGCAGGTGCTTTAGATCACTGAGCCATCCTTCTGGGCCCTGAAAGAATAAAGCTTTTTAAAAAACAACTTCCCACTTGAATTTTATGAAACAAAAGTAGCACAAGTAACAAAGTAGATGAATAAATACTTTTACTGGATGGACAGAGCCTTGCTCACCAGGTCAGAGAAGGCCTTAGAGATGTTAAAAGTCTTCCTTAAAGAAATGATCCTGGCCAGGCATGGCGGCTCACGCCTGTAATCCCAGAACTTGGGAGGCTGAGGCAGGAGGATCAGTTCGAGTTCAAGACCAGCCTGGGCTACAGAAGTGAGCTCAAGGCCAGCCTGAGCTGCATAGTGAGACCCTGTCTCAAAAAGGCAAAAAAAAAAAAAAAAAA
>PVJA010016546.1:0-43264 GCA_004027025.1 Myocastor coypus
TTTTTTTTTTTTTGCTTTGTTTTGTTTTTGTTTTATGATCATGTAAGGTGATACCATCATTGTCTTTATTATTTAGCTAACAGTAGCAAGCCTTTGGGAGACTGGCACTCATTTTCACTTTGGTTCTTTTCGTACAAACACAATTTGCACACTTGGATTTTCACCTACATCAAGGTTTTCTGGAACACACGTTTCCAACAGGGAGTTCAAATGAGTTTATCCAGAAGAGAGCCACAATATTTGTACCTGTGAAAAGAGTTGGTAAAATCAGCAGGATATAAGAAAATACTCTGCTAAAAGTTTCCAAAACTTTCTTTCCTTAATAGTGTTTTTCTTATCTTTTGGTGGTAAGAAAGCATCATGCGGGATGCTTCTATGCCCTCCTAGAAGAGGCCATGGTACAATTAAACGGAAATAAAATGGGTTCAGCATATACTTGGATGAATCCAAGATAGACACAGCATCATGGATGGGTATAAGAGGAGAAGGCTATGCAAAAACACTGTAGCAGGTATCAGAGAATGGAGTAAAAAGTGGGGAAAAGAATGCATAGTTCTATGCTCTACTCCCTGATTTCCCGTATTTTTCAACCAGGTCTTACTTGTAACCATGCCTTCACCTGTGTGCTCGCTGGTGGTGTAGTTGACTAAAAGGTGCAATGCTTCATAATGTGATCACTACCCAAAAGCCCCAATTTTGAACTTTTAAGAGTATTTTTGTTTTGTTTTGATTTTGTATTTTAGGGAAGGGTCCACAGGGTGTTCAGCACCTCACTACTAGGTCAGATTGTTTACAGCCTCCCAAGAACTGGGATAATGGGCACGCGCCACCATGGGTCTCAATTGCCATCTCCGTACACTCCTGGGGTAGGCTCAGCATAACAGGCCCAGGGATCAAACCCCTGGCCTCTGAGCCTGCTTGCAGGCACTTTAATCCACTGATCTACTTGGCAGGCTTTTTTTTTTTTTTTTTAATTGAAGGATACTTTTAAATCTAGACCATAGCAGACATCACTGCATGTGTCTCAGTTACTTATCTCTCATTGCTGGGACAAATACCCGACACTCAAAATGAAGCAAGGGAAACGTTCCTTAGCTCACAGTGAAGGTTTTAGGCCACACGCCGATGACTCCACAGCACACTACAGCAGTCCATGGCGGCAGGAAACAGAGAAGAGCAGAGGAGAAGCAGCAGCTACAGCATCTGTGAACCCTCTCTCACTTCCTCCTAGGCCGACTGTAAAGATGGACGCTCCTCCGAGCATGTGGGGGTGGCTGCAGCAAAGATTCGAGGTCCTCCAAAGTAGCGTGGTTGCATAGACAACGGGCAAAGATCGGGACCTCTCTAAGGAAGTGGGGCACACAGAAACCTTCCTCAACCCCTTCATATACACTTTCTTGTGCTGAGTTACTCTGGGGTAGACCCTCTCTGCCCTAGGGCGGGGCCCTCATGCCCCAGGGCCTGGTATCATCAAGCCAATACAACCAAGCTTCCAATTCCTCAAGTTGACAAAGTGTATCAACCACCATAGTATGTAGCATGGAAGTGATAACATGGCAAAATCAGCATCTCAGGAAGATTCATTTCTAAATTTTGACAGGTTATGCTTGAGAAGAACTAATATTGGAATGAGAATCTGGTTGGAAGTCCTGTCCAAGACAGAGTGCTAAAAATATAGCTTGCTTTTCTGTATCAGACACTACATGATTTTCTTCTGGATACCTGTGTGATTCTCCATATGACTCTCCATGTTATGATTGTATGTGTGAACTTATGTCTATGAATACCTGAAAATATTTTAAGGTCAAACATATATGTCTCATGCATTGAGTGTGCCTAAACAATTTTTCTTATTGCTTCTAAAGCTCTCTTTTAATTTATGAGAGATTGAGACTATTGCTATTCTAGTAAAGATTCTTTAGTAGAGTGTGGCCCTGGAGAGGACAATAGATACCTCTGAATTTGGAAGTCCTATTTACCTACCTAGAATACTATTAGTGGAGATCTTTCTGCATCAATCCCTTTATATTTACTGATAGTGTTGTTCCTGACAGAAATAGAATGGTGATATTTGGAGCATCACAATCACTGAGTACAGGGAGCCAGGAATGCTATGCAAGGAACATTTTTCTAGACAAATAATTGCTTGCCAAAATGTCAGCAGTATCCTACTGAGAAGCACTTTGTAATTAAAGAGTTCTCAGTATGGCTTTGGAATGAAGCAAACTTGGTTTTGAATTCAAGGTGTACTATAATTTCCTGTTTTTCTTCAGACAACTGACATGACCAGCATGCTTCAGTTAACTCTTGTTAAAGGGAGCAAAAATTTCATAACAAAATCGTTCTCTGTGATGTAGCATACTTCTTGGTACACAGGAAATACCTGCAATCCATGATAGTGCCCCTTAAGTAGCTGTGAATTGCTAAACTGAGCCAAATCCTTTAGTAAACCTCAAATTTCAGGTTTCTTTCAGGTTGATTCTGTTGCGCTTATAACACCATATGCAGAGATGAGACTTAGTTAGATCTCCTCACCTGGTGAGGACATGTGAGCTTTCATATTTCACTTGACATCAAGAGTATTCTTCTAGAATATCCTGAAAGTTGACATTTCTTTGCTTAGTTTAGTATGTACCTCTACATGATTAACCCGCTGGATAAGTTAAAATTTCTTAGAGGAATAGATTCCACTGTATGGATAAAAGTATGCAACAAGTTTTACTAGGTAATCTTGGAAAATCCAAAGTAGAAAAGTCCTCAGTAGTCACTTTGCACAGTGGAAAACCAGAGGTCCACTACTTCCCAGCAAGAGAAACTGAACGCCATAGGATCCAAAGAATGAAGAACAACCAAAGACTGGTAATCCAAGACCTGCAGAGTTGCTGATCGATCTTACAAGGTCGAGGAAATTGGAATCTGCCTCAGAATGAGAACAACAGAATATGTACCTGCTCAAGCTCACTGGAACTCTCCAAAATAACCAGCAACCTCTTTCTTTCTTTTTTATTCCACTCAAGATGAAAGCCTGTTATTTCTCAGTGCCATCAACAATGTGGGCGAGTTTTTTTCCATTAGTTTGATGACCGAATGCCAGTCATCTTCGGAAGCTCCCTTATAAATACATCAAGAAGTAATATTTACTAATGTAGTAATTTCACAATTCAGTCAAGGGATTTCACAGTTAGCACCCAAACTCACCTGATACTGGTGCACTGCTGCGCCCCCAAAGGACTCAACATCGGTCACACTGATGAAATAACTTCTTTTATTCATATTTTTTACTCTGAGCTCACATCTGTTCTTTCGTCCCAGTGGATTCATCGTATTCTTATGGAAACACTAGTGCAATTACCCAAAGCCATTGACGGTGAGACTTCTATAGGAAACCATGCCCATCACGAATCAGAGGCTTCCTGTGGTCATGAAGGTATTTGCTCTTCAGATGTCTGCATCTGCGTTGCTATAACTGTCCCCACACGCATGCACTCTTCCTTTATTTCATTGGTTCCACCTTATCCTTTAGTCAAAATGACATTACTACCTCAGGCACCAGGTTCCTCAATAATAAGTATCCCTTCACTCATTTATTCATCATTTATCCAGATATATATTTACCAGATTTCACAGGCCAGATATTATTCTAGATATCAGGGATGCCACTCTAGAAACACTTGACCTCACCCACCATCGCTGCAGTGGAAAAGGCAGGGAAAAATGAGGTAACTGCAGAGTGGTGGAGATTTGTTCACTACAAATAAGATGGTGTGTTCGGGTAAAGCACATCAAGCCAGAAGCAGAGAGTTGGGTTCTTAGAAAGGTTTTTAGAAGGAACAGTTGAGCTGGAATTTGCTGCAAGTAAGGGAAGGTCCATGAGTGCAGAAAACCGAGTTTTATAGTCTTTCAAAGTTGTTTCAAACAGAAAGGAGAAAATACAGAACTGAGATTAAGCCATAGTGAGGCGGGAGGGGACACTGTCAGGAAGAGCAACACTAACCCAGTGTTGCACCTCAGAGGGGACTGAATCCTACCCTGAGGGCCAGAGCACATCAAATGCTATGTTGGCCGTGGTTTCTCCTCCTTGTGGCTGTACTTACGTTTCTCAAGTTGGGAGCACCTCTTCCGTTTGCATTTTCTGATCAATACCTGCTAAGAATCCCAGCCCCGTAGCTTAGAGCAAAGTCGATCACAGAGGAATGGTGCTGCAGGCCTTTCACTGCACACCTCTTTGTTTTCCGTGTGGGGTCGCCCGCCCTCCTAGCTGCTCTGCTCCAAGCCCACATTCAGCAACTCTTCCACAAGGAACATAGGAGTCCACTCAGATCTGGATGAGAAATCGAGGGGCCGCCACTCAACCCAGTGAAATTGCAATATTTAATTAACCTGTCTTTGGGTAAAAGCTTTCTTTGGTGGCTTATGTGTTGCAGATAACTGAGGATAGATAATGAGGTAAAGTACATGAAATGTGAAACAGAAGAAAAGCCTATTACCAAACACTAATTACTCTTTTAATAGCCTAGGTTCAGTTGTAGAAAATGTTTAGATCTATATGTCATCAACACTAATGTGATTCCAGAGGTGATGCTGTTCTTCATAATGTATGTTGCAGTATGAGTCCCAAACCCTGACTTCTTTAAGCAACACCAGAGTTCATTTTGCTTTAAAATGGATTTATTTTGTGAGTGGGGAGGGATCAAGCCCAGAGTATCACAGATGCTTGGCAACTGGTCTACCTCAGAGTCATACTTTCAGTCCTGTAGTGCCACTTTTGTAAGTATCTCATTAATAGTATTAGGTTTACTGTCATGGCTTGTGTACATACAAGGGAGAATAACATATAATATAATACAATATAATATAATATAATATAAGATGAAGTAATGTAATATGATATAATTAATACACATTATGTAAGCCTATTTTATAATGAATCACCCAAAGAATCAAGTGCAGGAAATCTTTCCACACACAAAAGGGCAAAATACCCACCTGATCCTAATATCCTGCATGAGTTCAGCTGCAGACCTAGAGCCCATAACAGCACCTCTTACAGTTCTAATTGGAGACCTAACATCCATGGCGATTGTCACACAGATGTGCTTCGTGGATATACACTGGGAAGGCCCAGAGGTCAATGGTGCAAACTAGAAAGTCTATGCCAGTGGAAAGAAGGATCAGTGCTAGTAAGCTCAGGGATCTGAACTGGAGCCAGCAGGTGACACTCAAACAAGGAAACCAGCATAACACAGTCACTGAGCAGAATAGCCCAAGAGAACCGGCAGCTTCTACCAGCTCCGATAGCTTCTCCAAACAGATTACCTATCAGTCTTTCAACAAACAACTTGTGTAGTTCTGCCTGTTACGCTACTGGCAACAATCCTCAGGTGGACCTTCCACACCCAGCAGCCCACTAATTCTATTCAGCTGGGTGAAACAAGTAGCCAACCAGTTGGCAATCCACCACAGACACCATAATTCCATTTTTAATTTTTTCTTCATACGTTTTCACAGTATATGACTGCATCCTTGTGGATTAGTGGGTGCACTAATATCACGTGTCTCAATTCCTTCCCTCGTTTTCCTTTCTGCTTCCTGGTCTCTTTGTCTCCTTTCTTTCTGCAAAAGAGCTCCCTCCCTGTTTCCTTTTATCTATCTTTCATTGAGCTCCCTTTTACTCTTTGGTCTCCTCCTCCAAGAGGAGACCAAGCCCTTGCATGTGAGTGTCTGATGTATTTCACTGAATAATTTGCTCTCTGTGTTTGCTTGATCCGCACAGGGAATAACATTATAGTCTTAAGGTACGTTCATTTCTATTTGCTAAGAATAAAAGCTAACAGAGTTCTTTACCAACAAGGTCATTTTGAGTTTCCATTTTGCTGAAAGCACAGGTTAGGTTGAACTTTCACTTTCTTAAGGTGATGTCCTCATATTTTTTTGACATGGGTAAAGAATTTTGATGTTACACCAGAGTACTCATTTCTGCCCATCTGGCAGCTTCTATCCATCCATAAAGCTGAGAGGTGCCTACTGCAGGTACCTGTGGTTGTGTCCAGGCCAGTGGCAGTTGTGATGTTCCACTACAAACACGGGTATTTGCTAAGCCTGGCATCCACTGTCTGGAGTCTGCTGCCTCTCACAGCCACCAGGCTGCCCACCTGGCAGCCTGGCTGTTCTGGTGCTAACAGCTGTAATTTCCCTCACCCAGCTTCTGAAGGAGGACATTCTGCTTCTTCTAAGAATACCCTTCCTTCTTTCCAACTACCCTTGAAAGTTCTTAATATGATCTTGGTTTTTTCTTTAGAAAATCAGTCAGGAATGCACATAGGCGATTTGTCTGACTGTGGCTGTGGACACCCTGGGAGTCGCTGAGGTCTAAAGGCAGCTGCTTGAACAGGGGAAAGAAAAGAGAAATTCAGAGGAAAGATAATGTTATACCTTAATATTTCAGCACATATTGGCCTCTCTAATTTGTAAAGTACCACCTAGATTATAAAACAAAGAACATTTATTTTGTAAAAAAAAAATGGAAGAAGATGAAGAAAAGAAAGTGGACAAGTGTCACTGGTGGCCCTCTGCAATCGTGGAACATTGGACTGTGTATGCATCTGCTTACTCTTAATTCAAAGAGAAGAATTTTTTTTTTCTTTCCTTAGCAACATCAATAGTAAGGTGGGTCATGCCCACACACTGTGCTCTGTATAACTATTGTGAGGACAATGTGCAGTATGTCAACTGTTAAAAGGAAAAAAGGAAAAAAAAATTATTGAAAGTGTTAATGTTTAATTGTTTGATCAATCTTATACACTGGTATCTATTAATCTAAACTGATCCGATGAGGAAAATATGTAATATAAACATTGTTAAATCTTTCTGGTTTTGGGCCCGGCAGGATGGCTTCAGTGGTCTAAAGAGCCTTCTTAGGAAAGCTTAGGCGGCTGCAGGGACCATGGTTTGATCCCTGGCACCACATGCTGCGCCATCCCTGCCCTCAGGTCAGGTTGAGCCGGCCATAAAAAACAAACAAACAAACAAACAAACAAAAGTTCTGAAACAAGAAAAAAAATCTTTAAAAAAATAAAGATAAATCTTTCTGGTTTTGAAATTCTGTCCTATATGTAAAATAAATAAATAAATAAATAAATAATAAATAAATAAAAAGAAAGTGGAAATTGGAGCAGAGTGGACGTTGTAGGTCAAGCAGTGGTGACAGTCGCCCAGGAAGAGGAAGAAGAGAGGAAGAAGAGGACGAAGAGCAGGAGGAGGAGTGCACATACTCTGGCCCTCAAGTTTGTCCTCGCTGGTTGCATGGGGGACACTGATAAGTTTTGGGTCCCTGGACATGCCTATGAGGTCGCAGTTGCCTGCTGCAGCCCAACGTAGCAGCCTCTCTCTTCTCAACTTTGAAAAAAAAATCTCTGTTTAGCTCATCGCAATCTTTATGATACTTTAAATTACATCAAGCCAGTCCATCTAGCATCTGAGCAAGGCTTTAGGATCCTGATGCTAAATTAACACACTGTACTGGTAGCTTTCTAACGTGAGAGCTGATGTTTTTGAATTTGCAACACTTCATTGTTAGTTTCATTTAATAACACATGCCTCTCTCTCTCTCTCTCCCACACTCTATAAATAATGTTCTCATATCCCAGAGTTCAATTCACTATTATCATAGGAGAAAATTGAAAATAAATGATGTATGGCTAATTAAGTGGAAATGCATAAACTCGGACAAAGCCAAGGGAAAGAAAATAAGCTGTGCATTCGTTAAATCTCAGTATATAAAAGAGCAGTTCAATAAAAGGGACAGTTGAATTTATTCTAATTTTCTTATATATGAACAGATGAAAAATGTACATGGGTGTATTAAAAATAAATATTTCAAAAGCAGTTCAGCTATAATTAGCATTATTCTTATTTATATATTTCCTAATACAGGTATAAAAGCATCAAATGTGTTTAACATGAGAGGAAAAATGATATAACATTTTGAAAATTGTCCCAAACTTATATTCATGATTGGCAAGATTTTGGACAACCTGTGTTCACATTACAGTTTGGTTAACAACTTCAGTTTGTGATTTCAGACAGGTTACCTAACCTCTCCATATCATAAGACCTAGGAATGCTAAGTTCTACTTCATGCTTGGAGATTCCAGTAAGATGAACACACAGACACTTGGCTCAGAATTAACCAACTCATATGCTAGTGGTAACCCATTGTTTTCTGCTCTTGCTTTGGCCTCATTATTAGAGAAGCACTACATAGGGTAAAACTGATACAGGATTTTTATCAGAGAAAACTGGAATCAAGTGAAAGCTTTCCTAATAGGAATTCAAGCTCTGGAACAGATTGTGCACATCTCCGAGCTTTTGTGCCTTTGTCCACAGACTTAGTATAATTCCTTACCCTCTAGATAGGAAGTCCCGAGGGCTGTATGAGGTGATGATTGTAATACACATGAGCTCAACACGCGCTGTGTGGCACGTGCAAAATAGCCCCTAAATATGAGTTCTTGCTACTCTTCTCAGATGGACCATATAAATGAAAAAAAAAAAAAAAAAAAATCTCTATTTCCCTGCAGAATTTTCAAGGATAAAGGGACAAGCATGGAGAGGATGAGTTAAGGAGAATTGGGGATGTTTTGCAGGGGAAAAGAGCTGAAACTGTGTTACCTTAGCTTACGAAGCATCTGTCTGTATCCTGTTTCTCATTGTAAGTGACGTTATGTAATGGGGAACATACAAATTTTACATTTCAAAACAGAAGTCCTTCTATTTCTCTCTCTCTGTCTCTCTCTGTTTCTCTCTGTCTCTGTCCCTCTCTCTCACCTTAGGACAAGGTCTACCAGGTCCACAGGGTCGCACTACATAGATTGCACTCTTTGTGATCCGTGTTCAGCCTCCAAAGCGCCGGGATTACGGGCATGTGCCACCTCGCGCAGTCTCAGCTGCCCTCTCAGCGCGTCTGGGGGGAAGGGCGAGCTTGGCATTCCGGAGACTGAAACCCGGACATTGTGTCTGCCTGAGCAGGCATTTCAATCCACTGAGCTATTGGGCTGACCCTTCAGTCTTATTTAAATTATGTTAAAATTTCTAATAAATCTAAAGCACACGGTGATATTTCATTTTAATTAGAAAATGATGTGGGCATAAAAAAATCTGAAGAATTTTCAGTTTTATTTGGAAGGCAAGGGAAGTTTCAAAGAGGAAAATAAATCCCCACCTAACTTTTCATTCTTGTGTATATACGCAGTACTTGTCCAGAAAATTTAAAAATGTCATACGTAATCACCTTAATTTGCAGACAGAGAAGCTGAATTACAAAGTGGGCAACAATACATCTGTAATTGTGTAGTAACTGTTTTTAGGGACTGGGGCTTGAACTCAGGACCTTGTGCTTTCCAGGCACTGAGCTATCCTCCAGGCCCTATAACTATGTGGTAATTTAACAGAAGAA
Source organism: Myocastor coypus (assembly GCA_004027025.1). Lineage (NCBI taxonomy): Eukaryota > Metazoa > Chordata > Mammalia > Rodentia > Myocastoridae > Myocastor > Myocastor coypus. The sequence goes on from PVJA010016546.1 coordinate 9,455, forward strand.
AGAAACCTAAATTATCAGGAGAGTAAAGTTTTGCTTTCCCACTGCATTCCCTGGTCCTTGTGTCTTTCTCTATTCCCCATATTACTCATTGAATATGGTCAGAAAGTTGTGCCTCTGCGTGTGGGGAGAGCGGAGTGTGTCAGGACAGAGAAAAATATTTTTCCAGCTGTGAGAATCTATTAACTGATGCCCCGAAGCACAACATTTAGTAGGTCTCTTTAAAGCTGTATAAGTTGAGGTAGTTCCTAAGAATGTATATTTCAATCCTGGTAATATACATATTCCTGTGTTGAGTCCTTCTAAAACGCAGTCTTTCTTTCAGTGATACATTTGCACAGCGTCTCTCTATGGTGAATGCCTGTCTGTTCACATAGTCCTGAAAATTTTGTCTCTGAATAATAAACCTGCAGACAGTGTGCCTGGCTTGTGGAGATGCCAGTTGAGAAACTGTAATTTGTATTGATTAGTAAACTCAGCCTCTGCAAAGGCAAATCAGAAAGCCCCACTGGGGTCAGAGTGGCTGCTATATTAGTTCAAGGGCACTCTTGAGAGAAGGAATGTGTTCTTAGTAAGACTAAGTCCTCTATTGCAAAGAAGAGGAAGAATGTCCCGAAGCATTGCTGAGCACAGCCAGCGATCTCTCTGCCAAAACAAGCTGCACCAGGCAGAGCCAGCTCTCTTGTCTTTGCTTCAGTAGCAGGACTACAGTTCTCGCCACTGGATAGGAACCACGGAAGCAATCTGTGAGTCTCAGAGTAGGGGCAGCAGAGAAGACGAACACACAGAGAGGACCGAGATTGGCTGCTTGACAGTTCAGAAACCTAAATGTTGATCCCCACGCATGGATTTACCAGAAGTGACCCAGCCAGTTCCTGAAATTTCCCTTCTAGGTGCTGCATTTGTGCAAAAGCAACACCTTCCAGCAGGGTCTTTGAAGAGCACAGAATGACCTTGATTCTTTGGTGGACACTGAGTTTGGCTACAGCATGAGTTGCTTGGAAAATTCTGCAATTCTCAAAGTCTGACTTCCAGCCACCGCTGATTTCATGGACACTTGTTATTAAAATGAGTTCTCAGCTTTCTCCCAGATCTATTCGAATCTCTGGGAAGCAAGGCCAGCCCTCCAGGTGATTGCAGTACCTATAATACTTGGGTGGCACAGCACCGGGTAGCCCCACTTTATCCCTTCCTAGAGAAAGCCTCTCCCACTTGAACTCCTTACCCAAGACTGGGATTGTGGCATTCTGAACTGCTTCATAGCCCTTGTTCCAATCGCCACTTCTAGGCAGTTTTGCAATGAGGCTAATTCTTCCTGCAGTGCAGGCTGATTTCTGTGTTGGCCACGGAGCAGTGAACATGGTAAACTGAGGCACAAGAACCAGTTCAGTACCGAGTTGAAAGGGAAAGATTATACAGCCTAAAGACAGTTCTAAAACGAAATAAATGTCTGCTTAGCTACGGTTTCAGTTACTTTCTATGGTATGTTCTGTGGGGAGGGTCAAAGTCTGACTTCCAGGCAGTACTGATTTTATGCAAACTTGTTAAGATGAGTTCTCAGCTTTATCCCAGATCTATTAGAATTTCTGGTAAGCAAGCTCAGCCCTCAGGGTGATTGAGATACTTAGGATACATACCTAGTTATGTAAGCTAGTTGTCTGTTTCACAATGTTGAGTGTAAGTTCTGTTTTTCTTTAATTTTTTTAATTTGATTTTTTCTTGTTTCAGAACTTTTGTTTGTTTGTTTATTTATTTTTATGGATGGCTCAGCCTGCCCTGAGGGCAGGGCTGGCGCAGCATGTGGTGCCGGGGATTGAACCGTGGTCTCTGCAGCTGCCGAAGCTTTCCTAAGCAGGCACTTTAGACCACTGAGCCATCCTGCCGGGCCTTTTTTTTTTTTTTTGTTAATTTAATTTAATTTAATTTTTCTTGTTTCAGAACTTTTGTTTGTTTGTATTTTTCTTTAGAAGTACACATTAAGGGGAAAAAAGAAAGATAATTCAAGCAATGTTAGTGTTACTGGTAAGACTGAACTGGTTTTGTACACTCAGGGATTCTTCAGACCTGGTTCTCATTTATTCTATTTTTCCAGTAAGAATATAATAACCATTTCCTTCTTAAATGAAAATTAGTGATCTTTAACAAATCACTTAAACTTCGTTAGACTCAACCTGCTTCTCTTGAAAGTGGATAATAAAATACTTCTTGAAATTTGGTGCATGGGAGAGCAAAAGGACAATAACACTTCAGGCCACGAATTTAACGTGATTAAACCTATACACGCGTCTTATATGTCACTTTCTCCCCAGAAGCCGCCTTTTGCGGTTGCATGTTCATCTCCCCGGAAGTTAGCAGCGCCCTTCCTGGCTTCCATGGTCACTCTGCATTCCCAGGAGGTACCAGAGCGTCCTAGGATGGGTACAGAGAGTGATCCTCTTAGGGCACAGAGGTTGCTGCCCAGACACCCACATTCAGCCCACATTTGATCTCTTTTAAATGCGAGCCTCTCTGCTGACCATGGTAGTTATTTATTCCCTGCAGTTCTGCCTGAGAGGGTCACGTGGTCGTTTTCTTTAAGCTTCAATTGTGCCCTGAATATGCTCAGGCATACTTGGACTCCAGGGCAGAGCCAGCTCCTGGCATTCCTTTCCCACTGAAACCCAGCTGCTTCTCTGACCTCTCAGGCCTCTTCTCCCTTCCTTTCCAAATGTTTTACTCTTTATTCAGAATGGATAGTTCCTCTTTAACATTTCTTCTGTCTCTTGCAGTTACATCCCTGAATTCTATTTTATTTTTCATGTCTATTTCATTTCCTCTTTGGAAACAATTCACCTCTATATTCTGACATTCACAATCAGTTTTTCTGCTTTCTTTCCTTCTTTCTTTGTTTCTTTGTTTCTTTGTTTCTTTCTTTCTTTCTTTCTTTGATACAAGGTATTGCTATGCAGCTCAGACTCATAATGATCCTTCTGGCTCAGCCTCCCTCAGTGCGGGGATTACAGGCGTGCTCCACCACATCAGGTTTCGGTGGCCTGCCCAGTGCCCAACACCGGCTCAGTATGTGGTGCTGAGCATTGAATCCAGATCCTTGCGCTTGTCAGCTGAGTGTTTAGACCACTGAACTGTCTCTTTAGTCCCATTCACAAGTTTTCAAACAAAACATAAGGCAACTAGCAGGTGTTTGTAAATTTCCACAGTGATTAATTTGCCTTTGAGACATTGAGCTGGGCTATTACTCACAGAGAAGAGGAAAATACTATCATCAAAATAATAGAACTCAGGCCCATAATTCTCAACGGGGAGAAACTTTGCTTTCCAAAGTATATTTGGCAAGATCAGGAGACAGATTTTGATTGTCAGTCAAAAGGGACCTGAACTCCCGATGCCCTACGGCAGTGGTGGTGGACCCAAGGCATGGTGGCACAGCAAGCATGCAGAGCTTGGCAGCCAAAGCTTCACACTGGCTGATGAGCATTCAGGTGGAATTATGATGTTGACATTTTACTTTAAAGATATATCTACCTTTTCTTTTTTCATGTTTTTGGTACAGTGTCTCACTACACAGCTTCGCTTTGCATGAACCTCCTGTATGCAGCCGCCCCAGTGCTATGATTAAAGCAGAGCTCCATCATGCCAGAGCTCTGTGGTTCTCTCTGTACACCCAGGGGCAAGGCTTATGTGGTATGTGGTGGTGCTGGGTTTGGAGTCCTATCTCTGTGCTTACCTAAGCAGGCACTTAGTCCGCTGAGCTATTTCATTGGCCCAATAACTAGGTCTTGAGTTGCTGTCTGGGTTGTTGGTCACCATCGCAGCTATAGAAGGTAAAATTCATGTATACTCCCACGCATCTCACAAACCACATGGCTTCCCTCTCCGGAAAGAACTACCAAGTCTCCAGTTTCAATAGATCTTGCCAAAATTAAGGAAACCTGTTCCAAAGGAAATATGCACAGAACAAGAGCTCAGAAACTGACTATTGACTTTAAACCTTGCATCCTTGTGTTCTTGGTACCTTTGTAAAGTGACTCCAGGTTGACTTCTGTCATTAACTTTGGCAAGGGACATCAAAGCATGGGCATTTGCTGCAGTCCTAGAGCAAGACTCCCACATCACATCTCTGGTTCTTTACCATATGAACTATGTACTTTGCAGGCATTGAGCTAATGTGTTAGGCTATATTGGTTCTCTATATACTGTAAGGCAACACAGCAGAAGTTTATCTCACTCTCTTTTAACTTACCATTACCCATAAAGAGTGCCACTTTAAGGTTAAAACTTCATAGACAACAATAGCCAAGGTACTGTGTATCACTTTTTTTTTTTTTTGTATTTTAGGGAAGGGTCAACAAGGTGTTTAGGGTGTCACTGCTAGATCAGACTTGTAGTGATCCACCTGTTGACAGGCTTCCAAGAACTGGGATTACAGGTGCATGTCACCAGGTCCAGTTTGAAATACTGTCTGTGGGACTGGCATGGCATTCTCAGGGACTGAACCCCAGGCCCCTTCATGACTGTCATTATTTTCAGTGTAGTTGCTTAGATTATAAGACATACACAAAAGTTATTTTCCCTTCTAAAGATGGAGCAAATGGAAAATAGTATAAAATTTTCTTTGCAAGCTACTAAGAAAAACTGGTAATATAAAAGAAACAGCCGGGCGTGGTGGCGCATGCCTGTAATCCCAGCACTTGGGAGGCTGAGGCAGGAGAATTGGTGCGAGTTCGAGATCAGCCGGGGCTACAAAAGTGAGCTCAAGGCCAGCCTGAACTGCACAGCGAGACCCTGTCTCGAAAAAGACAAAAAAAAAAAAAAAAAAAGAAACAAATTATCCTATACATTAAAACCTTTTCAAAACAACACAATAGATAATTGGGGTTACTATTTGAGCTTCCCCTTCCTGTTGATCTATCTCTATTTCTGTATGTATGTATGTATCTATCTATCTATCATCTATCTATCCAACATCTGTTGCCGTGTGATTCTAATCCTGAGTGTCTGTCTTATTTCATTTAACATTATGTTTGCAAGTTGTATCCATTCACGTAGCAACACCTCATGGTCATTGCTTTTTATGGCAGAATATTCCATTGTGTTTCAATACCATATTTTCTTTATCTGCTCATCTGTTATAGTTATAAATGTTGTTGCCATTATCTTTGTTTATATTCTTTATTTCATTTTATACCTATCTGAAATATGAGTAAATGCACGCGGCATACTTTTCTGATTGCTGACAGACTGAACTTTTTTTTTTTTGATACATGGTCTTGCTATGCAGTCCATGCTGGCCTTGAGCTCACTTTGTCACCTAGGTTGGTCTCAAGCTCACAGTGTTCCTCCTGCCTAAGCCTCCTGAGTGCTGGGATTTCATGTGTGCACCACCATGCCTGGTTTGAGTTTGCTGTTGCATTCTTGCGCACACATAGACTTTAAGGAAAATTCTGCATTTTGCATACATAAAAAGGGTGTGTATATAAAAAGGACAAAGTCAATATGGAAACGAAGCAGTCAAGCTGAATGAGCTCTAATCCCACTCCCAGAACACGAGATGAGTTTAAATACACAGAGCTACCTCACCCCATAGTCTTTCATGAGAACGGTAATAATGGAAAACATCCGTAGTTTCACAAACATTTTTAATGAAACAGTATGGGTGACTCCTCGATGATGCTTTAGTCATCAATGCTATGAAAGAAAACTTGAGTTTTAAAGAAATTAAACTTCCTCAGACTTGCACTGATTTATGGCTTTCAACAGAGTTAACGTAAGTGAACAGATTGTCACGTGGTGGGGCAGTTCAGGGTCAGTATAATTCACTAATTTTGCCTTACTCAATCACATTACTCATGACCCAAAGACAATGATTTCAGAAAAAAAAAAGAAAGAAACCCTACAAGGAATGAAGGCAGAAATACTAGGCCTGACGTGGCAAGAAGTAAACTTTACAAAAATATTGCTATTGTCTGCTTGCAAGCTGATTCACGGGAACAGTCAGGGAGGGCAAGGTCATATTTAAGTAGGAATAATACATCTGAAATACTTCATTTAACAAAGAGAAACAGCATTACTGCATCTAAGGTAGCTATCAAAACTGGTTTAACTACTTCAAAATAAAATTTTGAGAGGCCAGGATTTAAAGTGAATGCCCATTTATCCAATTCGTCATCAAATGAAAATGCTGTTTATTCCAGTTAAGATGTTCAAATTAGACTCTTATCAATGACCTGAATGTCATCAGTTCCAATTCTTTTTGAAGTACTTAGCCATTCAAGATTTGAAAATTGAGGATTTGCTGTTTAATGGGGAATCTACATCTGCCTTCCATGATAAAGAGGGAATGCATCATGGAGTTATTCTGTAAAAAAAAGGTTGACAGATTTATTTACATATTTTGGGTATAGATACAAAAATTTAAAAGTGATTACTGCTGATTGAGTTTGGAAACTCCAAATATAAATTGAAGACAGGAATATTAAACCCTCAGTGGATAGCAGTTCACATTCTGGGCGGTGAAGATATACAAGCTGGGTTGTAACCACTTCCTAGCTGATTTTCCAATGTTCTGAAGACAAGAAAGAGCAACCTTATATTAGTGTAACCTTCATAATTTTGCAAGCTCTCTTCTGAGATTTTAGTGCACTTTTGTATAACCTTTGTTTGGGAAAAATAGATGTAACTTGAGCTTATGACATTAAATGAAATAAATCAAACATGTAAGTTTAAGTATTACATGATTTCTGTTATAAAAGAAACCCAAAGAATAAATAGAAGAAGAAAAGATAAATGATAGCAAATAAGGAGGTAGGATTGTTTGTGTGTGCGTTTTTTTTTTTTTTTTTTTTTGTCTTTTTGAGATAGGTTCTCGCTATGCAGTTGAGGCTGGTCCTGAGCTCACTTTTGTAGCCCAGGCTGGTCTCGATCTTGCACCAATCCTCCTGCCTCAGACTCCCGAGTGCTGGGATTGCAGGTGTGAGCCACCACGCCCAGCTGTTTGTGTGTTTTGAAGGGGAATTTTGGCAGCAATTGTGGCTTTGTGGGAGCTGAAGAAACTGAGCGACACCTGGAGAAGAACAGACTAAGCTTTCTTACACTGATGGGCCAGAGGCCCTGTGCTCTCCAAGGTCTGGGCCTTGACATAATTCAGGGAGCTCACCTTTATGTCATTTACCACCATTCACCTGTGAGTGCAAGGCTTTCATGAAAGAGTGGGGTTTGCAAATATGGAAGCAAACAAGCTGGGTACAGTGTGCACCTGGTGTATTTTATGGTTAGCTTGCCTGTCTACAGAATTGGAAGGGACATGGCACACTACTGGTATATTTTTACTTTGAAACTTGTTCATGTATTTAGTGTGGGGTCTGCAGGGTCTCACTATGCAAATTAGGCTCATAGAGATTCTCCTGTTTTCAGCCTGCCAAGCCCTGGGATGACAGGCACACACCACCACACCCTGTCTCAGTCACCCTCTCAGTGCACCCTGAAGGTAGGCTGAACACTGTAGGCAGGGGATCGAATGCTGGTCTTCTGTGTCTGCCTAAGTAGGCACTTTAACCCGCTGAGCTATCTGGCTGGTCCTTGGACTTAGAAACATTTCCAACTCAATAGATCTTCTCCAATTCCCCACTTTGGTGCCCCTGTGATAAGCTCTCACCATTTATTTCCTGGGGCTGAGATATGGGATACGTCCACACTGCCATCTGCATCTTACGCAACATCTACTGAAGGCCTGAACCGAGCTCTGAAGGAATCTCATCAATTGTTTAAATATACAGCACCCCAATAGTATGAGGAAGATAGAAGATGTTGGTTAAGGAACTCATCAAGGGGAGAAGCCACAACTTCCAATTCATGCAAGAGAATAGCCACTTAGAGCTAGCCTGTGCTTTTAATCTATTGGCTTTTGTATGCTTTGTGTAGGTCCCCAGACTATTCCAAACAGGTTTGTGCAGAAGCAATACTGTTCTGGGAATAGACTCCCCTCACACATGTTTTCTGCTGTCAAAATGTATAGCCTATTTTAGTTCTGGAGAGACATAGCTTCCAGCAAGTCTAACTCATTTTGTAATGTGGAAAGAGACTTAGAAATATTGGTTAAGGTCTGAGAGAGTTCTTGAGACAGGGATTTGTAACAATTAGTACTTGTAATTCTAGCGACGGTTGTCCCTGTTGCAGTAGTTATGCCTGGCCCTGCCAACAGTGTCACGCATTCATGGGTCCTGTCATGTTGGAACAAATATCTGGGGATTCTATGTCCCTTGAGACCTAGAATTGGGCTCAGGTACATCAAAGTATAGGTTCTCGTCCAGTTTCTATTGAGGCAAATATATGCAAAGTTGCCACAGAGCCAAAACACCCCAGGATAAACAGGCAAAAACCACTGAATGTCTGAGTAAGAAGGTTAAAGTCTTTGCTTTGTCCTGGCCAGACCATAACTGCTATGGTAATGTGGAGCCAGTCAACGGGGCAGTGGTACTTGTCCTTGGTGTTTAATCTGGGTGCTTCCCTGAATTTTATTTTCCTAATGAAGATGGAACCTTTCTGCATCAAGTAAAAACTATTCCTGATAATGATTGAAATTGGGTCCACAGGAGGCAAACTTGTGAGGATGGGGTCTCAGCCAGAAAGTGTGACCATTGCTCATCTCTGGGCTCTGTCATCCACTATAAAACTTAGAACCCCTTAAGGGAGGGTTTAGGAATCTATTATTATTATTATTATTTTTTATTTTATTATTATTATTTTTTTGTCTTTTTGAGACAGGGTCTCGCTATGCAGTTCAGGCTGGCCTTGAGTTCACTTTCATAGCCCAGGCTGGTCTCGAACTCGCACCGATCCTCCTGCCTCAGCCTCCCGAGTGCTGAGATTACAGGCGTGTGCCACCACGTCCAGCTAGGAATCTATTATTGGTTGGTCCATATAACAGTGGACTATAGCCCAGAAAATTAACAGAAAATATAGGCTAAATTTTTGCTTAAAGATTGGCCCCTTCTCAAGGCCTATTGTAAAAAGATGTCAACAGTCCAAAGACAGAGAGGGACCACAGGTGACAGTGCATTACAATCAGTCTCTTACTGAGACTGGGGTGGGGAGGAGTTGTCCTGTCAGCAGTGTCCTCAGGCTTCATCTTCTTAATCACCCTCTGGTGTGATAGAAGCAAGGCTGTTGCTCCTCAGTCTTGTCCTTGAGGTCTTGCTGTGTCCTAGTAATTCCCACAGGAGTCGAATCTTTATGCAGGTCTGTGGGTCAGTATGAGCAGTCCCGAAGGCTAAAGAGCCCTCCAAGTAAGCCTTTCTGCGCCTAAATAGTGTACGCAAGGGGTAGGGATAACTGCTACTTTAACAGCAGTTGGGGTGACCAGCACAACAGTGAGAGGCCCTGTTCACACAGGCTGTGAGAGTTCTTTTTTCCAATCTTTAACCCAGACTAAATCTCCCAGCAGGAAAAGATGTGCTGGATTACCCTCAGAATTTGGAATTCTCAGTGCTGGCAGATAGCTCTGTGGTGTAAACACCTGCTTGGCTAGCGCAAGAGCAGGGTTCAATCCCTGCACGTGGTGGTGCCCATCTCTAATCCAAGGGCTGACGATGCTGGAAACACTGGGATCACCAGGAGTCTGAGCTGCATGGTGAGATGATGTACCAAATAAATAAAAATTGAATTCCATTTTCAAAAAAGAACTTGGAGTTCCTTCTACAACAATCTTGTGACTGTGAGCAGATATCTTTTTTAGCGTGTATAGTCCAGCGGCCAGACTGGTGTGCCCTCGCTGCATGGTATCTCCTCTGAGGACTCTGCTTATGCCAGTGGCCCTCTTGAACCTAGCTCCTATATCTTGACCCAGTGTCAGCAGGCCAGCCTTTTCTTTAAAAATCTGTCTGTCTGTCTGTCTGTCTGTCTGTCTGTCTGTCTGTCTATTTGGTACAGAATCTCACTATGCAGCTCAGACTCATGGTGATCCCGTTGTCTCAACTTCCCCAGTGCTGGGATTATAGGCCTGTGTCACCACGCCCTGCTTCGGTGTACCTGGGGCTTGGGGTAAAATGACATGTGGTACCAAGGAAGGAACCTGGGTCCTTGTGCTCGCCCAGCAGGCGCTTAGACTGCTGAATATCTCCAAGCCTCTGGCCAGGCTCTTTGATGAGGACGAAGGTGTCCACCTAAGCATGTAAACACGAGGCTATCCTCCTGCCGCAGTGTCTACTTCCTTGGGTAGGTATGCCACTGGCTTCTCCCAGGGCCTGACTGCTCGGCTTAGGATTCTGACACTCACGCTGTCTTTCACACAAATGGAGGAACTCAACTCTCTACTCACATCTGGTAATGCTAGAGCAGGAGGATGAGCAAGCAGCTTTCTTCTGCCCTATTTGAAGGTCTCCTGCTGGCTCATCCACTCAAGGGTTTTTCCTATGGCTCTGTCAAGGCTGTGTGGAGCCATTTGACCTTTCCAAAAAATAGCAACAGAATCCAGCTGCTTTCAGATACTCTCAGAACATTCTCACAGAATTTTTTTTTTTTTTTTATTGGTCTTTGGATGGTGCAAATAACCTGTTTTCTCTCTATATTAAGGGAAGAGAAAAGGGCATGTTTGAAATCTGAGCAGGTGATCCAGGTTGCTCTAGGCAGAAAAAGGCTCAGCAATGTGTAGGGGTGTTGGGTTTAGGGTGATGGTGTTATTGCTGACTGCTTAGAGCACCTGTATCAGCTGGTATCCACTGCTGCCGGGCTTCTAGACTGGCCATGGAGTCATTTTCTAAGGGGAATCCCACACTGTCAGATGCATTCCTCCTTCAAACACATGATGTGTTCCAGGATTCTGATCCATGCTTCCCTAAGTATGGTAACTTGTCTCAGCCTGGGAGCAGTTGTTCTTGGTTTGTACCTCATCTATATTGGAACCAGATGTTTGGCCAGTCTGGGTGGGAACTTTTAGGCTCACATTTCTGGGTATGCTTCCAATATCACTGGAGGCTTCAATTCTTTTCTGGCCACTGTATATAATTTTTGCACTTCTTCTCTGTGAACCATGGCTGACAGGATTAGGTTTTCCCAGGTAGCAACATTCAGGCTAGTATGACTCTTAGGTGTGAAGGTTATCTGTGCTCCAAGGGGAATGGGGAGCCTAGAGAGTTGGCCATTGTGTGAGCCCTGCCAGTTGGTGAGGAGCTCATCTGAGGGGGCTGGGAACCTGGGAGGTCACTTGAGTTGGGGCTCCCAGGGGTGGGCGGTGGTGGAGCATTCTGTGGTGAGAAGGACAGAGGGAGGATTTCACCAGGGCGCCCTGATTAATTGGCATTTGCAGACTGTCAGACTGCTAGGAACTTAGACGATGAGGATCTGCCTCTTTTTCTTCCTTCCTTTGCAGAATGGTACTCGTGGTGGAAAAATCTAGTCAACTTCTAGCCAAAACGCTACATGTGGGAATTCATTAAGGTCACTGAGCATGATGATAACTACTTACTAAACTGCTGAAATTAGGGAAGGGTGTAGACTTCCCTCTGGCTTCCAGCTGACATCAAGGCTAACTAGTCTGCTCACAGAGGTTCTGGAGTTCTGATGGTTTCACTTTATGCCATGATTACCACTAAAATATTTAAGGAGATTTTTTTTTCCTTTTAGTACAAGAATCAAATTCAGGACCTCTCACTTGCCAGACAGGCACCATGCTGCTATATTCCTGACCCTGGTGTTCTTGACCATCTAATCTAAGGCACTGGCTCACTCTTTGTGACTTTCTGCTTTTTATGGTTTATGTCTAGTTGTGCCCCCAAAGCCTCATGCAGTCATGGGGCAGGGACTTCCACAGATTGAGACTTGACTCATGAGTCAGTGGGACTATGTGTTTTAGTAGTGATCTAGAGTTTGAGACTCGATCCATGATCCCTGGGATTATGTGTTCTAAGTACTTCTGGGATTATGGGTGAAGCCTAAGGTGGGTAGGCTGAGGCAGAGAGCCTGAATGTAATTTAAAGAGAGACAGAGAGACAGACTAGTGCTGTTGCTCTGCTGCCCTGTTTGGGTGGCTGCCTCTGTCACCATTTTGTTGCTGTTCCACTGCCATGAACTGGATGCTTTCCGCCCTGTTCCACTCAGCCTTGGGCCAGCCGAATATGGACTGAAACCTCCAGCAACTGTGAGCTAAATAAACCTTTCCTTCCTTCATTTTGAGTGTCGGGTATTTGTCCCAGCAACGAGTAAAAAGTAACCAAGACACTGCTCTATGCGCTCTGCCCTGTGGACAGCATCCCGACAGAGAGATCACTCCGATGTCTCTCTGGCTGTGTCCCTCCAGGGAACTGAGTAATAAATGTGCAGGAATCAAGAATGAGAACTCAGTAAAGTACAACAGATTCACAACATAAATTATTTTTGTAAATTGAGGCAACATGCATAGCTTAGGAAATAAATACAATAATGTTTCTTTGAGAAGTTTGTCAATGAAAAAAGAAGGTAATATTACCGTCTGAAATAGATTGTTGAATTTTAATTTTGTTTATATACTCCGTTACTCCAGATATTTTCCACGATCCTTCAGATACTAGAACCAAGTAGATAAGCATTTTGTTTGTCCCTTAGAGAACAAAGACTGACTTAGGGAAGCATGTTATGTTGGATGCAGTCTCTGTTCACCTCTCTGACGGCAAATGCAGAATGGAGACTGGATGTTTCCTGAGTGGTTTTAACCTCAGGCAGAACTTCATTTTCTCGTCAGTTTCAGGAAAGGGTGGCTCTGCTGAGAGCTCACGTTCCTAGAGAAGAGCTCCACAGCTTTTTCTCCTTGAAGTAAGCATCAGTGAGGTGTTCGAGGATTTTCACTTAGCTGATATCAATTTTTGTAGAGGTGGCTGTGACAAATTTCTGCTGTGTTCTTCATAGAGGAACACAATTAAGGCTAACAGGCTCCATCACACATAGCAAGCCACTGGCCAACTGCTTCAGGACGACCACTCTCTTGGCTCTGTGTCACCCGGTGAGGCTGATCAAGATGGTGTTGGAGTGATGCCCGCTCAAAGTCTTCTCACATGCTGACCGAAGCATTTCTTGCAATGGCTTAAGAGTTTTCAGAGCTCATCTTCAGTAGGGCAGTATCCAGGCATATTTCGAAGCTTAAGCATCTGAGTACCACCCTTCTTTTCACCACCAGCTTGTTTTGTGACCATAGCAAGAACTTTCTCCTTTTTCTTCTCAACCTTCGATTTAGCAGCTCTGTACTTTCTCTTGGAAAACATCTTCCTGGAATACACAGCAGATCAGAAGTATCAACCAATTTCTCTAACCAGGACAGCATTTTGGTTGCAGTGGGGAAGCCCTTCCTTACCCACTTTACCACAGCCACAGGCAACAGCCTTCTTGACTTCAGGTTTCTTCTCTCTAGTGTCTGGCTTCTCAGTCTTTTTTGGCGACCATCTTGCAAGATGGAAATGAGTTGAAAATTTATTTTAAGGATTGCTTATAACACTGAGAGAATTTAATTGTCTGATCAATCTTATAGACCTATATCTATTAATTTGAACTGATCTGATGATGAAAATATATAATACTACCATTGTTAAATTTAAAATAAATAAATAAATAAATAAATAAATAAATATTTTGAATTATAAAAAATATTATACATTTAAGCAAGAATCAGAAGCATGTATAAAGAACTTGAGTACTGAAATGTTCCCAGCTTAGATTAAATGTCTGCTGCCTGGTATCTGCTGTATAATATTCTAGCTGGCTTTTAAAAAGAAATATTGGACATGTAAAAAAGAAAAATAATAAAGTATTGATAAATATCAAAGCTGGTTGATTAAAAAAAAAAACACTGAGAGAACTTTCCACTACCTTATTAACTTTACAAAACTGGTCAGATAATTATACTCTGGTTCCTTTCCTCTAGAGGTTGCTACTTCCTACAAGAAATTTTTATCTTTCATCTAGTAAGTTGCAGGTGAGCAAGAAAACCAGCGACAGAAATCTAACCAAGAAATTTCATTAACCTACTACATCTGAAGTTCATCCCTAATTGCTGGGTTTTCATTAATGGCAAACCTGACACACATTTGTGCTCTGACAGAAATTACAGCCTCTGGAAGTTATTTATGATCCTACAACACTGGTTAAAAAAATGTGTATATGATTGAATTGGTGCACGCTTCTTACTGCTTCTGAGCTTCTTTACAAAAATAAAACAAATATGTCTATGGTGGAAAATACCTGTAACTGATGCACTCTGGGACGATGAGGCAGGAGGACTGCAAGTTCAAATCCAGCCTGAAACAGCTTAGCAACACCTTATCTCAAAAATGTGTTTAAGTAAAATAAAATTAAAACAAACAGGAATAAACTTAAAATGAAAACTCTAGATTTACTTCTCAGTATAACTAACTAACTAAGCAACTTACTAAATGATTTGAGAAAGGTTGCTTAGTCGAGAGAGAGAGAGAGAATGTGTTTCAAAGTGGCTATCTCTACCACAAGTAAGATACATATCTAGTTATTTTAATCATCTTGTAGAAGGAGATCATGTGGCTATATGCAAGGGGAAGGTTGAAATACATAGGGAGAGATGCACAAAGAAAGACAGGTGGGGCCTGGGGAGATAGCTCCATGGCACAAGTGCCTGACTAGCAAGGACAAGGTCATGAGTTTGAACTCCAGTCCCCCCACACACACATACACAAAAAGACATGTATATATGTAGGTGTACTTTGGGACAAAAGAGACAGGAAAATCATTTTATAATTTCAGTGAGGCTACAAATCATTTTGAAAGAGATGGGGAATAAATACTTGTAATTGAATTTAATAACATTTAGGAAATCTAAAGTTTAGACATATACATGAAATCATAAAACACTTCCTACTCTTTAGATATATTTTCTAGTACCAAAAATCAACATATAAATAGAGCCTGTTTGTGAGCACTCACTCACTTGTCATTGGGCATATTTTAGGGGTAAGTTCTGGCAGAGGCAAGCTAGATAGGCTGAGAAGAAAATCTCAGAGGTCAAATGCCCAATTAACAACCAAGAAAAGTAGCAAATATTCCAGTTAAAATTTTCTGGAATCTGTATATAGGGTAGAACAGTTTTTCCTCAGCAGCACAATGTTATTTGGGATTAGATAAGCTTTTTTGTTTTCTGAGGGGCTGGGCTCTGTTCCCTGCAATGTGTAGCTGCATTTCTAGACTTTATACTTGATACCACTAGCATTTCTCTATGCTTGTGACAGTCAGAGATGCCTCCAGCCACAGCCAAATGTCTCTCAACAAGCAAACGCCCACCCCTGTTCCATCCTATTCATCTCATTGAGAGCTGCTGGTGTAGAGCAATGAGACACGGTAGACTACAGGGTACCTTCTATTTAGCGTTCCTGGGACAGTCCACACTTATAACTATAGCCCCAGTGAAACAGTGCCAGTGACTCTTCAGTTTCAACATTAGTCCTCGTTGTAATCCAGCCTCTGCGATCATTGTAATAGCACAACACTTCTTTCCATCTGCTGTGTGACTAGTGAGTAATGCAGAGATCTGTATCTTATAAGCAGTGTGGCCTTTGCAGTAAAGTGGTAGGAGTTGACTTTTTACACTTTCGTTTGGAATATTAGTTGTCAATAGCTGTTATTGTGAAAATCTAAAATATCCCCTTCTCCTTCTGTCGCAAGGGTGTGCTTGGGACTACACAGTGATAACTGTCATATCGGGATAGTTGCCTCCAATATTCTGTAATGCCTTGCAATTTTAAAAACCTCACCCTAAATAGGTTCATGCCTGCATTCCAAAGTTCAATCTGGAGGTTTAAATCTCGCTGTTTTTTAGTGGCATCCCCAAAATTATATAAATGAAGCTTCTCCACCTCGATGATAGTCACAAGAACTTGGGGACACCCATCGATTTATTGACTCCCTGATTGTACAAATATGTAATGAGCTTCTACTATGTCATAAACATTGAACCATTTTTTATGCTCGCTACGATGAAATGATCTGACCTCTAGAGAATCGTGTCTCATTCACAAACAGACCTTAAGAATAAGTAATTATAGCACAAGAGCATTATTTTTATAATAATGTTATATGTTGACTATAGTAAGAACACTGTGAATGAAACTAGAGTGCTATTCACACAGGGACAGGAATACTCAGTCAAGGCTTGAAGGAAAGTGATGGTGGTTTGTTGTAAATAGTCACAGGTACTTGTACACACATGGTCCTTTATGCAACTGAGTACTAAACAAGCAGAGAGTCCTCTTTCCAGGGTGTTAGAGAACGCAGATGAGCTTCATGATGACTCTTTCAAGAACACATTAATTAGTCTCCTGAGAACTTTGAAAAAACAATCATTAAGAAATAGGAAGCAAAAATGTGAGAAAATGCAAAGCCATAGGACTATGATCCAGGCCAAAAATTAGATTTCAGTCTTGGAGCCTATGTATTTTAGTCATAAGAGTAAGGTCAGCACTGATGATTCTGTTTCCAACTAATCAATACCAGGCTCCCAAGGCAGCTTGCAGCTAAAATGTAGAGTAAAACGAAAGGTGTGAAGGCTTTTTGTCTTTGAGACTTAAAGGTTCAGAAGCTTTCATCGGGATTGGCAGATAGCAGGCCTTGTAGATACTTTCTCCTCCTTCATTCCGCTGTTGCATATCCTGGATATCCTTCTCATGGCTTATTCTGTTTTTGTATAAAATCAAAACAACAGACACATCTCAATGATCACTCACTCTTTATTATTTGTTTTGTTGATCTGAAGAGGGAAATAAGTTGAAAGACAATAAAGGAAAATGAGCAGTGATGTGTCTTTAGCGTTGGCTATTTTATACTTCATTCACTGGGACATAATTTTATAAGCAGAAAAAATACCCACTAAATTAGATTGGAGAGAAATTATGGCGCATCCTTCAGTCTTTCCACATACATTATCCGGTTTGCTACTGTGTGAAGAATCATTCCATGAATTACTTGTGAGAGTGGCATAGCTTACAAATATTTGCTTATTCTTACACAAATATATCATTCTTGTGATTATTATTATTTGCAGTTGATGAAAGAATTCTGTCTTCCAAATAAAAGTTGTCAGTACATTTATGAAATACTAAATCTTCGATGTTGCTATAAAAGAAATTCTGTCTTTTTGCATAAAATCCAACGGGAGAAGGATAAGCTGACATTGCTAATTAATAGCAAACTAAAGACTAAAATGTAAACCTTTCTAAAGATAGTCATAGCCACATTGTCTAAGATCTTTTAGTAAGATAGCATTTAGATCAATACCAGAAAGTGTAGAAGTGATATCACAGCTAAATCTTACTTTGCCTGACATTATGTTGACATTGCCCCCCCACGCCCATCTGAAATAAACAAACAAACACTCCCCAGTTGGAAACAATGGTCCTCCCATATATTAAAAATGATCATTTGAGGTCTCTATTTCGATTTTCCTCTATGTTAGTGCTTTAAACCAGAAAGATGAAGGAAAACGGTAGGAAAACAAAAGAAATTGAGAACATGGGCAGAAACAGTGTGTGCTCAGTCCACATGCCCCATGTAATTCCTGACCTTGTTGTCTTTTTCTTTCTCAAACGTCCACTTGAGGTATAACTGTCTGAGATTTTCTTAAACTATACTTTTGGCTTCCTTTCTTCTCTGTTTTGTGCTGCCAAGTGCAGACCATTGACCTGAGAAATGGAAAAGATTAGCGCCTGTGCTGGGCTCATGCTTTGGAAGAGCCTGTTCCTTTGTTCCTGACTTGGTCCATGGGTTAAACACTTGAAGATGACATGATGTGCCCAGGTAGAGTTCACGCTCTGCTTCTGGATAACTTTCCAAATATCCAGGGCATGGGAGATGGCATTCGTCTTTTTTTTTTTTATTTTAAAGATAATAAAAATTTTAAAAAATGAAAATGATACAGAATTTCAGAACGAGGTGCCAGAAAACACATAATTGTTGCTATACTGTATTGTTGTCTTTAAGTAGTTGCTCATATTACCAGATATAGGCACATAGAACTGATCAAACAATAAAGCATTCCCTGTTTCTTTCATTATGACTTTTGTATATGTATTTGGTATGGGGTCTCACTGTGCAGCTTGGACTCATAGGGATCAGCCTCCCCAACCCTGAGTGTCACAATGCCCAGAATAATATTGTTTCCAATAAACTAATATAAATTAATAGTACAATTATTTTTAGCTATCATATACGTACATATTTTTTCCTCTCCTCCTTCTCCTTCTCCTTCTCCTTCTCCTCCTCCTCCTTCTCCTCCTTCTCCTTCTCCTCCTCCTGCTCCTCCTCCTCCTGCTCCTCCTCATCCTCATCCTCCTCTTCCTCCTCATCCTCTTTCTCCTCTTCCTCCTCCTCCTCCTCCTTTTCCTCCTCCTCCTCCTCCTCCTCCTCCTTCTCCTCCTCCTCCTCCTCCTCCTCCTTCTCCTCCTCCTCCTCCTCCTCCTCCTCCTCCTCCTTCTTCTTCTTCTTCTTCCTCCTGCTCCTGCTCCTCCTCCTCCTCCTTCTCCTTCTCCTCCTCCTTTTTCCTTCTCCCATTTCCCCTTTTCCCCATCCCAGCCATTCTTTCCTTTTGGTAAAATATCTCTCCATTTTACCATATTTATTGTACCTCTTTGATTTTATGGATGCAACCAGAGACTGTAATTATATGAAGATAACTCAGACCCACATATGCAAGCATCATATTGTCTTCTTAGTAAGGGAACCTGAAAGGTTACAGCCCTTCTGGGATAGGCACTAGGTCCTCACAGGAAGGAAGCATTTTCTGTATTCACCCTAAAGCCCAGAACAGCTGTTGGCAGTGATATGGTAGGAAGATTTCAGAGCAACTGGAGTAAATGAGCCAGAGTAGCTGCATACACATGCGTGCACGCCCATGCACACAGGCGCGTGCGCACACACACTCACACACACACACACAGACACACACACACGGTGCTGCATCAGAGAACCCAGCTCCTGTGCAAATGTTGTGGTAGAAAGAAAAACGCAGTTAGGGGTGGAATTGAAACTAGTATACCCGGGCCCGGCAGAATGGCTCAGTGGTCTAAAGCACCTGCTTGGAGAAGCTTGGGTGGCTTCAGGGACCGCAGTTCAATCCCAGGCACCACATGCTGCACCAGCCCTGCCCTCGGGGCGGGCTGAGCCGGCCACGGAAATGAGTGAATAAACAAACAAATGTTCTTAAACAGGAATAAAAGTAATAAATAAAAAAAAAAATTAAAAAAAAAGAAACTAGTATACCCAATGTGTATTGCCTTATTTCACAAGACACTGTCAATTCTATACCAAAATGGGCTTTCTAGTTGAGTATGAAGGGGCATTTGTCAAAATAAGAGGCTTGAGAACATTTTATTTCACAGTTGGATAGCTCAACTTATAATGTTAAAATTCTTGCTCTCATAGTATGTTGTCTGAATCTTTACTGTTGTCCTGGGCTCTGTCAGTTGTTTGGAAAGTACACAATCTCTACCTTACCTTAGGTGAGGCTTGCTTAGGATTCACATGTCTTAAGGAGCCTGAGCTTTCTGAAAATACAGTCATCAGATCCACATAGGGCACAGTGATCCATACTAAGCCAGCTTTCACTTTCAGGCTTTAAGATCTCCTTTGCTTTCTGTTAGGTCCCACCTCTATTGGCTGGCTGCCCAATTGCTCCAGACATCATTAGAGGAAAGTGGAGTTTCCTGAGTCTTTATTTCCTTCACTGAAAGAAAGTATAAAGACTCTTCCCAGGAGAAAGATGCAAAAAAGTCATTCCTTTGAAGCTCAGATAGCAGAATTACTTAGCTCAGACTCATGTTTCCACTGTTCATGGAATTTCCCACATGCATATTTTCTCTCTTCCACTATGTATATTGCTGTGCCAGTATATTACTGAACTGCCTTAATGAGTAGCTAAATCCTATAAATTCAAATTATGTTCATTAAAAGAACTAACAAAATCCAGCAGCATTTATTTATCAAGCATTTTAATGTGCCAACTTTATGCTAAATTATTTGCACTCACTAGCATGGTTGATTCTTGTAACAACCAGATTATTTTATGGCTCCATTACACAAATAAAAACACTGAAGCTTTAGAGTATGTATCTTGCCCCTGTCGCAAAACCAATGTGTAGTAATTTGTCCTGTGTCAAATCATTAGTTAATTCATTTGCATATATTTATTATAGGCTTTCTAAGTACTTCCAGTTGGCTAAATGAATGAAAAGCTAAACATTCATTAACGCAACCTACTGTCTATGGAACACTTCAGAAATTTTGAGAAAATCAGAACACTGACATTGAATTCTAGGATCAATCCTCGTTCTAAAAGGAAGATCTTGATACTTGCTATCAGTATCACAATTTCAGTAGACAGAATATTTTTCTCATTCCCTTAATCAGGGGCCCTACACTATACGCAGATCTGATAAAGGACACCCCGCCTCCTTTCCTGTCTATTCTTCTCTAGAGAAACTGTACTTGGTGTCATACCACAACCTGAAATTGAACTCTACATCTTTCCCTTGTATTATTGGTCTAGTTGTCTCATGTGTGGGTGATCATTTTTATCACCTGGAATACAGCTATGTTCCCTAGGCAATTATTCTGCTGCCTCCTGAAATACTCAATAGTCACCTATTCTTACCCATTCTCTTACATATGGTTCAGCCATGCAGGCAGGGTTAATCTGACCTCTAACCCTGGACCTTGCCTTCCATTTAGTAGTGAGTTAGGATAAAATTCAATGCTTTCCTACCTCTTCTTTTCCATTTTATTTAGTTTAATTTTACAAAGCTTTTTAAACAGTTTTGTATCCCACAGGCTCATAACTGCTAGTGTTTTTGCCTTTTATTGAGCAATTAATAACAAGTAGGAAATTTCCTACAGTATAAGATGGATACTTCTTTGTTAGAGAGGGAAACAGGAAAAGGAGAGCCTAAAGAGGAGTCACAGAGACTGTCTGGCAAGATCTTTCAATAGAGCCTTTGAATGCAGGCAGTAAAGGTTAAAGGGAGCATGCTTTCTGTTGAAGTTCTAGGTTGCATGTGTGGACCATTCATCTAGGCAAAAACCCAAGTGCGTCACTGCCTGGAGAGAGAGGCCCCGTTTGCCAGGGAATTTGGGATACCTGCTAAGACTCCATCTTTTCTGCAATTAAACTGGGCTTCCAAGCTCTCACTCTTTATAAGAAACAATTGCCAAGGAATCCTCAAAGCCTCACTTTGGGAAGATGTTGTAAGCCACGGGAAATCCTGAAAGATCTATAATTGTCAGGAAGCACAGATGGAAACACAATATAATGGAAAGGTGAGCATCGGGTATTGTTTTATTTAGAGGGAGCCTCTGAGCCATTTCTAAATATAGATAGGACAAAGTAGGATATGAAGAGAATATTAGGTGGAGAGTCAGGAGCTTTGTGTCCAGGTCAGATCTCCCTTTGTTGCTAGTTCCAGACAGTGACTTTGACTAAGTCATTTGAGTAGTGAGGCCATAGCTTGTTGAGCTGTCTGTTGAAGTGAATGAAGTAACTTATTCTTCCATTGCCATTTATTGTGAGACTTCTGCACTGTGAGAGGGCATGAACACTCTCTAGGAGGGGTAACCGTCAATAGTAAAGTTTGCAATATGAACAAAGCTAACACAATCAAAAATTTAAAAAGCAAATCCACTCTAACATTTGCAAGCAATGTACCACAGCATGCATTTTGTCTTTTAAAAATTCTACGACTCCAAGAAGTTTGCTTATTCATTGTTATCATGGATTTGCTCATCTGTCTGTAAGGCTGTGGATCAAACACCAGGGATGGCACATGCTAGACACAGGCCCTGCCACTGAGATACACCCGAGAGGGCAACCCTCCAGTGGATCCACACATCCCAGCAACCTGCCTGGATATCTACTTCATTCTCACTGTCTTACATTCCTTTGTTCTCCACAACAGCTAGCATGATCTTTCTGAATTCCGTGTATGACCACTGTATCCTTGCACAGCACCCTGCACCCGGTGAATCCTTAATGCTGCTGAAGCAATATCCAAGGCCACCTTAGTTAGTAAAAAAAGGACTTTAAGGCCCATCCTGAGATTCCTGCAACTCATTCTCCCTCAAATAACTCCAACTCCAAGGCTCTTATTTTCAACCCTTCAAATGTCCCCAAAGTTATTCTCCATACAGAATTATTATAATTTTTAAAGTCATTAAGTATTGAACCCAGGATTGTATACATGCTACCCAGGGACTTTACACTGAGCCCCACCTTGAGACATTTCAAACTTTTTATTTCAAGATACAGTCTTGCTACGCCTTCCAGGTGGCTTCAATTCATGATCTTCCTGCCTCAGCCTCCTGGGGCACTGGAGTTGCAGCCATGCACCAGGAACTCTAAATTGCCTTTAGAAAATAGAGTAAAAGATTCAGGGTTCCTTCTCTGAGATCTGGGACGACCTCAGTCATTATTGACATCAAGGCTTTATATCTTTGCAAAGAACTGCTCTGCAGTCAATCCAACAAAGCCATTGTTGAGTTCTCTTCACATCAAAACTCTTTTTGCTTTGTTCAGAGAACTCTTGTAGAGGCTGTGTGACACTTCTGGCTCTGTGATTGTTGTCTTCTTCTACCACGAGATGAGTGCTGGGCTGGCACAGTGTCTCTTCTTTCATAGAACTGTCTCTAGCATTCAGGCTACTGCTTTGTACACAGTGCAAATTCTGAGAAAAAATCACCAAAGGATTAGAAATATTTCTGAAAGGAAGTTAAAGAGCACAGCAGTAGGGGTTCGATTCCAGGCCTGCCATGCCAACCCCACCCCTGGGATGCACTGAGGTGGGGTTTGAGATTTGGCATGATAGCGTGCACCTATAATCCCAATGCTTGGTGGGCTGAGAACATGAGAATCACTATGAGTTAAATCTATGTAGTTAGACCCTGTAGACACTTTACTAAATATATTAAAAAGAAAAAAAAAAGACATTTCATGCTTCCAATCCAAAAATGGTCCTGTGTAGGTTAATTATAGAAGCCATAATGAAACACAATTGAATATCCCATGTTGCTAAAATAATACAATTTTTTTATAATCTTTATAGTTCATGAATCTCTTCAGATATAAATGTGAAAATATTAGAAATAATTTTTATATTCAGTGCATGGAAGCCAGCTCCAATTTACGCAGTTTTCTATTCAGGAAAAAGGCTTTATCCCAAAGAAAATTCTATATAAAAATTATATTCTAGCATAGCTAAAGACATTTTTTCTGCTTATAAAAATTATGCGTTTTTTTACTTGTTTTTTTCTTCATGATACCAGCCATAAGCATGTAAAATTGATCACAAAATTGATAAAAAATTAGAAAAGAGAGAGAAAAAAAACATTTAAACGCTAGCTGTTATTTTCAGAGGACCAGTATGAATCAGTAGTCAGTTATCCAAGCTCGCCTGTTCATATACCTGTGTTTACTTTCCCCTTTCTTCCCTTTCCCTCATCCAAGTTCCTTCCCTTTGAACACTTTCTTTCCATTTCACAGTACCTATTTTGACTTTCAGGTTTTATTTACTCTTTCAGGTTCTTACACTAGGGAGACAATATGATGTTTGTATATTTAGATCTTATTCTATTTCACTTTTGAGTATGATCTCTGTTTGCATCCACTTACTTACAAAAGCAAGAAATTCATCTTTGTTATGGCTGGATAGTACTCCAATGCATAAAAATAGTACCTCTTTTATCCGTTCCTCGGTTGATGGGCATCTGAGTTGTTTCCAAGATTTAGCTATGATATGTTGTGCTGCTGTCTACAATTTGTCATTGCTAAATCTTGGAAACAACGCAGATGCCCATCAACTGAAGAATGCATAAAGAAAATGTGATATTTTTACACCATGCAGTATTACTCTGCTATAAAACAGGATACATGTGAGTCTTTTGTCAGTAAATTGCTGAAGCTACACAACATACTGTTAAGTGAAATAAATCAGACCCACATAGGCAAACATCATATTGTCTCCTTAGTATGAGAATCTGAAAGAGAAAAATTGGAATCTGAAGGGTACAATAGATACTGAGAAAAGGGAATACATTTATTCCAAAGGAAGGAGTTACTGAGTTGAGAGAAAGAGATTTACCTATACATGTAAGCAAGGATGGTTTGAACAATTGTAGTGTGCATCTCTGCTGGACTATGGAAAGAAGTACTTAATGCTTTAATCTATTTCTTCCCTTTTTTCAATCGTACTTTTTCTCTTCTAAATTTCTTATAAGTGTCTTTCTTTTACATTTGTCTTCCAATTTTACATGCATATATTTGATGTTATGAATAACTGGTTAGAAGACAACACTATGTGTGACAACAAACACTGTAATTCATGTTATTTTGTTAACTGAAATTCTGCATCACTTGTACATTTGTGTTTTAATTCTAATTTGTACACTCTTTTTAAGAGTTTTTTAAAAAATTGAAAAATTGTGCTGCTATATACATGGGTATACATATATTATCGCAATATAATGCTTTCAGTTTTTCTGGAAAAACACACAGGAAGGAAATAGCTAGGTCAAATTGAACCTCTAATTCTAGTTTTTTGAGGAAGCACCAGGCTGATTTCTGTAATAGCTGTACTGGCCCAAACTCCCACCAACAGCAGAGAAGTGTTTTTTGTTTGTTTGTTTTTTCTGCACAGCTCCTTAAACATTTGCTTTTGGTTCACTTCCTGTTGACACCCTTTGTTTAGGGAGTGAGATGAAACCTCAGTGTTATTTTAATTAGCATTTCTGGAATGACCAGTGATGTTTGTTTGGTTTTTTATTCATAAATTTATTTGCCATTTGCTGTTCTTTATCTACGAAGTGTATAATCATCTCAGATGCCCCTTTCTTGATTGGATGTTTGAATTTTGGGGACAAAATTTTATATCTTTCATTTTGTTTTCAAACATCTGATTATGTACCACCTTTTTCTAGTACATATGATATTCACAGTGGCTAGTATTATGTTAAAGAAACTGGTAGAGCATTGGAAGAGCAGAAGAAGAAAATATTCTTACAGCAGATGTTATGAAGGAAAAGTGACTGGACCTCAGAGACGTGGGGAGAAGAGAAATACACGTGGCATATTGCCTTGGTTACCTTGTACTCATTGCTGGGACAAAATACCAACACTCAAAATTAAGAAAGGAAAGTTTTATTTAGCTCACGGTTAGTGGAGGTTTAAATCCACACTCACTGGCGCCAAGGCAGACGACAACAGTTCATGGCCACACAAATCAGCAAAGAGCAGAGAAAGGAACAGCACCCGCGGCCTCTGTCAAGCCTCTTTACCTTCCTTCCGTGCTGACTGCGAAGACTGGAGCTCCTTGAAGGAAGTGGCAGCGGCTGCTGGCAAGGTCGGCTGATCAAGCTTCTCCAAGGAAGTTGCAGGCAGAAGCCTTCCTCAATCCCTTCATATAGCCTCTAGATGTTGCATCACTGGTCACTCTGAGGTGGGTCCTCTTCACCATGCGTGGCTTTCCAGGCCCCAGGGTGTGGAAATCTGATCCAAGCAACTCAAAATATTGTATCAACCACCACAGATATACACTGAGCCACGGTGATGGGGTGGTGCCCTCGGAATGTGGAATCACGTGCGATTCCTTCCCGCATGAGAAATAGTTAGCAGGTGTGTTACTCCTTAAATGGCAATGGCATTGTAGGTTAGGACGATATAGGAAAATATCCTTTAAGGAATGAGGTGCCATACAACCACTGTACTTGGTCTAAAAGTGTAAAC
The DNA here is from genome assembly GCA_004027025.1 of Myocastor coypus. Classification (NCBI taxonomy): domain Eukaryota; kingdom Metazoa; phylum Chordata; class Mammalia; order Rodentia; family Myocastoridae; genus Myocastor; species Myocastor coypus. The sequence goes on from PVJA010016546.1 coordinate 35,193, forward strand.
AGTCTGTTTTCTGAGAATAGATCAGATTAGTCAGGTGGTCCAGAGCCTGCCCACCCTAGTGAAAGCTTTAAGGGCAGGTCAGCTTTCTCGTGGGCATGATGAGGTCTTCTATGCAGAGATCTAGCCTTTGGGGCTCCTTGGAAGCTTGCCTTGTCTGATTCTATCTCATAAGGGTAGACTGCTGTCCAGTACAAAAGTGCTGCTTACATAAACCTTACGCTACCATATGATGATACATTGAAAATAAAATTTCTGCATAATCACACCACTCAGTCATTGTACTATTTGTTATATGATTTCTTAGAAGTTATATAAATAGTTATATAAATATGTGTATGTATTCATAGATTTATTTATGATAGATGTGATATACATATATAGTGCACATATATGTATGTTATTAAATGAGTAATATGTGAATGTATGCCTTTTATCTAACTGTACATAATTTTATATAATATTACTATGCTGTATGAACTCTGCTTTAGCTAATCTGATAATGCTCAGTAACTATTTCTATGGCTGTTAAGAACCCTGAGTGTGTCTTGCCAGGTAGACACTTATACCATGAACTATACCCCCAGACCAAGAGATGATTTTAATGATATTAATATTTCATTATGTGGACATATTATAATTTCTTATTTTTTTTCTTTTTTAAGAAAATATAGGGGGCTGGTGAGATGGCTCAGAGATCTGAAACACCTGCTTAGGCAAGCTTAGGCAACCTCAGGGACTTCGAATTGATCCCTGGCACCACATGCTGTGCCAGCCCCACGCCCAGGGCAGGCTGAGCTGGCCATAAAGAAAAGAAAGAAAGAAAGAAAGAGAGAGAGAGAGAGAGAGAGAGAGAGAGAGAGAGAGAGAGAGAGAGAGAGAGAAAGAAAGAAAGAAGGAAAGAAAGAAAGAAAGAAAGAAAGAAAGAAAGAAAGAAAGAAAGAAAATATAATGAGTGAATTCTAAAGCATTCTATTAGCACATCCATTATAGTTACACGTGATTTGATTCTGGAAACAATTGTGTGTGTGTGTGTGTGTGTGTGTGTGTGTGTGTGTGTGTAACTACTAAGTGTGCTGTCTTAGTTACTTTTCTCTCATTGGTGAGACAACATATTCAATATCCAAAATTAAGGAATAAATGGTTTGTTTAGTTCACAGTTTGTGGATAATTCAGCCAACAATCAGCTGCTTCCAAGGCAAGGTGGCCTGGCACAGCGACAATGCTTCAGGTGGCATTGTAAGTTAAAAACCTGAGACTCTAAGATGGTTCTCAACCTTTCTAATGCCGCTACTCCGCAATACAGTTTGTCCTGTTGCAGTGACCCCCAAACCAAAACTGTAATTTTGCTATAGTTATGATTTTCCGATGGCTTCAGGTGACCCCTGTGTTTGGGTTATTTGACTCCCACTGGGGTCACGACCCACAGGTTGAGAATCGCTGCTTTAAGACGTCACAAGGCAGCGAATCAGCAAGAGCAAAAGGGAGGAAGAGCGAACGTCTTTGCCCTCTCACACTGGAAGCAGGGTACACCCCACTGAGCGGTACTCATCCCATCTGTGTGTCCTCCTCTTGCACAGACTCAGTGTGTCTACACCGAGTGGTCAGGCCCCCCGCTAAGTCACTTAGTAAAACTTCTAAACTTCTCAAGTTTACACAGTGAACAACATTCTAAGAGTAGAAGGGCATGTCTTTACGGAGTAGATATAACTGCCAAGTTACTTAGTTAAGCTTCTATGTTTTTCAAGTTGATACATTATATAAACCAACACCTGTATAATAGCTGCAGATTAAGAAACCAGGATTTTAGTTCATCCATAATGAACTCAACATGTTAACATTGGCCATCTTTATAAGTTAATCTTTTGTTTTCTTTTGCTCTACCAGGGATCAAACTGAGGAACCTTGTTCATGCCGCGCAGGCATTTCTGCTGCAGAGCTGTCTCTCCAGCCCTATCAGTTATCCCTGAAGTGAATTGCTTTTTATTTGCCAAGCCTTTGTATTCTCTCTAGCGAGATCATGTGGTTATTTCCTTCTGAATTTCCCTTTCCTCATTGCATGATAATTACTCATGGTGGACTGATCCTTTAGCTCACTGCATTTGCACAATAGAAATTGAAAGATTGCTTTCAAATGCTCCACAACTAATACATGACCCGAAGAGCCTCATGCAAGATGGACATTGATAGTGCAGAGACTAAATTAGTTATCGACTGCTGTGTAAGAAAAATTATCCCTCAAATGAGCAGCTTATAATCTCCCAACATGTTTTCCCTAGTCCTGTCTGTGAGTTAAGAATCCAGGCAAAACTCAGCTGGCTCCTCTGGTCCTGGGATTCTGCTAAGCTGCGGTTAAGGAATTTCCTAAGACTGGAGTCATTGTAGGCCTATCAAAGCTTCCTGGGGCAAGGCTGCGTTTTCTCACAGGCTTGCTCCTTATGGGCTGCAGAGTGCCTGCCTGCTGGCTTCTTCAAACGTCACTTTCTTCCTGCATTGTCCTCTCTACAGAGCTACTACCAACAGATCAACTTCCTAAGCCAGGTTTCTGAGAGAAATTGTGAGCATTGGCTTGTGAGTTATTTGGAAGACAACATATATTTGCTCCTGTTTGCAAAGCAATAATCCATATCCATTGTAATATATTCATTAGAAGAAAAATATATATACTCACAGGGGGAGAACAGATAAAAACAAATATATTGGTTAAGTTCTCTACAGGGAGAGAATCGAAACATATGTGTGAAAGATGACAAACAGTAGAGGAAAATTTAAATTTAAAAAATTTTTACAATAAAAGACACATTGGCACTTCTTCCTATAGTTCTTGCCAGTATACTACATATTGAAGTCCTCTTTTGTGTCTTTAGTTGTGTTACTGCTGTGTCGATGTGTTGAATCCAATTTAACAATATTTATTCATTTTAATGAGCAAAAAAGATAAAATAGCAATGAAACAGTTTTGTAAGTGGTTAGTAGGACAGTCACAATAATTAACACATTGCATATTGTCTTCATAATAGTTATTGAGAGGACAAGAGGCAAACATGATGTCTTGTTGGAATAATATTAGTATAAACTTTTCTTCTTAATGAACTAAGGATAGGACGTTATCTATGTATCTTGTCTTGTATATACAATTAAACTATTCCTCATCGTAACTTGTAATTTGGAGAAGAGCCAGCATTTTCAGGGTGCTCAATTTTTTGGGTAAGGCAACTGATGACACACAGTAATGAGTACCTGTCTTTCCCCTGGGTTGAACTATGACAGCTGCATTTGTGGGGGATCTCTGATGACACCTTATAAAGACAAGAAAGGAGAACTGTTTCTGAAACTGGCAAGGTTGAAGGGGAGTCTGTTTACAGCAAGGGGGGCAATGTTGAAGAAGCTGAACAGAAGTGTGCCTGTTGGTGTAATTTCTTTTTGTCAATTTAAATATTTATCGTGTATTTTCATTACATGATTGGAATAGAGATAGACACAGATTTGGCAGTGGAGGATCAGAAGTGGTGGAGTCGTCGGCAATGTCCACTCCATATGCACAGTGGACAGTCAGGGAGTCTGTTAGCTGCCCAGGTCAAGAAGCCAGAAGCCTTTCAAATAGGATAAATTAAGAGTATGGTACTGGTCTGAGAACGAAGGACTGGAAGCATCCTGGAAGGCCGCTGCTATTTCTAAGTTCAAACGCTGAAGACACTGGAAGCTCACAGCCACGGGCAATGGAAGAAGAAAAAATTGGACGTGCTCAAGGAGAATGGAGATTTCAGATGCAGGCCGACATTCTCCCCTTTCTCCTCTCAAAGTTCTTGGGCTGCAAGTGTATGTGACATTCACGCCCACAGGCAGGGTAGCTGTTTCCCTCTCACTGCACAGTTGTCAAGGGGGAAAGCAAAAGAGCAAACCCAAAAGTGTGCTTCACTGAGCTGCTAAGGGACGTCTAATAAGATCATGGGAGCAATCACTTTAAGAGGTCACAAGGAAAACCTGAGCAAGTGAGGCTCAGGAGAGGCCATCTTCAAAAGAGCCTTTTGTAGAAATAGATGAAGAAAGGAGTTATTCTTACTTAGAGCTTCCAAATACCTTCAATAAAGAGATATATTTGAACTCCACTTTAAAGGACAAGGCTCTGACCCAAAGGGGGGATTTTAGAAGCAAATAAACATATTGAAAAAGGTACCACTGACGTGAGTAAAGGCTCAGAGGATTCAAAGTTGTAAGTTTCATTCATTTCGCCAACATCACAGAATACTACATGCCATGGTAGTGGTCTGGTCAGGCTAGAGGGTACAACAAATTTTTAAGTCTTATCTGACTCGTGGTGGAGAGACCATTAGCCCAGTGTTCTTCTTGCTGCTCAGTGATGCTCCATCGTTTTTCTAGACCAGTAACTGTATGTCAAACTTCATTACAGAATCACAGAACTGGAAAACATTAGAAAGAATCATGTAGCTTATCTCGCTTCATAGAAACAGTAGGGGCTTGGTATCTGAAGTGCCTGAATACTGCTTGGCCACTTATCTGTCACTTGCCTAAGTTATTTAACCTTACTAAACTCAAGTGCCCGTGGCTCTAACGGGGGGCAATTATATTTACATCAAAATGCTATTGGAAGGATGAAGGATAACATTTGTGAAAACACATGGCTCATTGCCTGATACATAACGATCAATATACCTTATCGGGCTTCCTAATTTTTCTTTTTTGGTCTATGATTTCACCCTCTCTTTTTTCCTCTCTCCATTTAGGATTTAAATCATTACATAAAATGTGATCACTAAGATTTTATTTTTAAAGCCTGCAAGGAAAAATGAGACAGCTTTACATCATTCTATATCTTTGACATCATTGCTTATCCTAGAGCACTGAAAGCCATAAAATTAGTGCAGGCTTTACTCTATTCTAATGCTGTTGTACTACATTACTACATTGCACACTATACAACATGGTATCTGTAGTGATTTTACACACTTAGTCAGAAAAGGCTGCAAATCTTCTGAAAGGTAAAACTAACATCAGTAATTTAAAATAAATCTAGAGAACTGTAATAAGTACTAAGCAAACCTATGGTTAGTATAAATGACTTATGAATCTGTGTGTTTTTAATCTTAAGAAAGACATTTAATACCTGGGCTAATTATGGATATAGCACTGCCTGACACGTTGTAATTTATGCTTCTCTTCTGATTTCTTCTTTATTTAAAGAAATTAGGATCCTTTGCATAAGACACTCTGTAAATCTGAAACTGTAGCACAAATTACAGCTAGGCTTCTTTTCAATACAGGATTTACTAGTTTTTGGAGCAGTAATGCTAGTTTTAGCCTGCACGTTTCTTAGAAAAAAAAATCTGCTTGAATTCACTAACCAAGAAAGAAACAAGACATACCCTAGGATGTATCAGACCTACATACTCTTTGGTTATTGCCACTGATGCTTGAAGAATGTACCTTCTTCTATAACATATTTGAGTACATAAATATTAAAAAATAAAATAAAATTTTCAGGTTTCTGGAGTCACCTAACATTTAGTAATGAGTCTATAACTTATAGATTGCATCATGCTCTCTTATTAATCATATGTATCACCATGTAATTAAATTCATAAATTTTCCTACATCTGGGTCTTAATTAAACATATGCAATATGATCAAAAACTACAGTAAATGCTTAAAGGAAATGAAATGTGATACAGTGATTTTAATCTTCCTCAAGACAGTCCCAGGTACCTGAAAGAGACATTGCCATCAGTCTTGCCGCTTTCTGAAAGACTGGATGCCCTTCGGGTGGCTTCCTTTGTCCTTTTCTGGCTGTCTCTTTCTCCTGCTCTAATTAGAAATATTTGCTTCTCATTATCATTTTGACTTTCAGAAGCAGAAGTTGCTTGGTTCCAGGTCTGGGAGATAAGACGAAGGGGATCAGAGCATAAAAATACATATGCTATATATATGCTGTCCCTGTGGCCCAATATTTTTAAGAGCCTGGAATTCCATTGGCTGGTTCATGACAGCAGTGTTTCGCAAAGTTCTGAGCATTCCCCATTATCTTGAAAGAGAACTCTAGAACTGCTTCACAAAGTAGCAAGTAGGAAGGCATAAGTGTTTGAAGTGCGCAAAAGGATGTGGAGAAGGGTCAGCGATGATGCAACTGCTTTGGTAATGGATTTTTACTTTAAACACGCTTTAAAATTTTTGATCAGGCTATTCAAAAATTTCAGTGTTTGAACATCAAAAGTTGATAGGCTGGAGAGCAGTCCTTAAGGCTGCTTTTAGTTTTGCAACAAGGCTAATGTGAATGTCGTGATCGATAAGAATGCCTATGGCCCGGCTGTGAGATTACTTGCCCAGCCATTCCAATGAAGTGATCAAAAAGGAATCTTTGACTACAAACAAACAAAAAAATGCTGCCGCGGGACAAGAAAAGAATGAAAGTTGAAGTGACAGCTATTTTTATTAGAATAATACATAAAATAAAAGCACTTATTATAATAATTAATCATAGTAGGGTGAATCAAGAATCTTTAAAAACATTTCTATGCTATGAAGCGATTACATTTGTGATCTCATTCAACATAATTAAATCATCCAAAGTTATTTCTAAATAACTACACAATTCAACTAGATTTGTAGTCATGGCCTTGGGGTGGGGAAATAGCTCCGCAGGATAAGTGCCTGGGTGGCAAGCGCACGATCCTGGATTCAGTCCCTGGTAACATATGCCACGCCAGCCCAGGAGGAACTGTACATGGTGGCACATGCATGTTTCCCCAGCACTGGTGAGGCTGAGTCAGGAGGATCACTACGAGTCTGAACTGTACAGTGAGACCCTATATTGGAAATTTTATCCATATCGATATATCTACATCTACATCTATTCATGGCCCTTTATTTTATCTTTGTAGTCCAAAATTTTAAGTACAAAACTAAAACCTTTTCTATATAAACTGTATTTTTCAGAAACTTGAATTTTTTGTGTTTTGCTGTTGTTGTTTGTATTTAAGGGAGGGGTCTACAGCACTTTCAGGTTCCCCCTACTTGTTCTGACTCGTAGCGATCCACCTGTGTACAGCCTCCCAAGAGCTGGGATTATAGGCCCATGCCACCACTACAACTCTCAGTTGACATCTAAGCGTACCCCGAGGGAGGGGTTGGCATGGCAGGCCCGAGGACTGAACCCCTGATCCCTGCACCTGCTTGCAGGTGCTTTCATCTGCTGAGCTATTTGGCCGGCCATTGAAAAAAAAAAAATCTCCTCGAGGTGATCTATTTGTTTGGAATATCTAAAAATTGTTTAGATATTTGGCAAAAATTAGATTTGCAAGAAATTCATCAGGGAAACATGTTTCTGGAGGAGCATCGAGAGAAGGAAAGGTAGCCGAGATAGACCACAAAGTGGATCCCACTGTGTGTGAACAGACTTCCTAGAAGCGGGCTTGAGTAGGAAGAGCAAGACCAGCAGAGCTCTCTCGCATACTTTCAGCTGCACTTTGAGTAGCCCAAAGGAAGGAAAGCCCTGTTCACGAGAACTTCCTTGGTCAAGAGTGGTCCCAAGGATACTAGCCTCTTCTTTGCTCAGTGTGTGGGAGCAGACTTGACATGAGTAATTCGGACATAAAATCAGGAGTGGAGTTTGAATTGTCCGAGTAATGGCTGATGAATTTTCATTTGCTTCTGTGGAGTGGGATCTGAGCAGCACAGGCCCATGGCAGAAAGGAGTCCAGCCTCTTGTTGCCCAGAGTCATCTCCCCAGACACAAGTTCTATGAGCTTCTCCTTCTCAAAGGAAACCAAAGAATGAAGGGTGTAAAATCAACAACGGATCTTGTCACTGAAGTTATGCCGTCAGAGGGAGAAGCAAACTGAATTGCTTCCTCCATCATGCACTATCCATTTCAGCCCCCTGGCTGTGCACTAGAAGTAACATCTGGGGCTTCATCCTCAGTGATCTAAGCCCCTTGAGATCATCCTCTCCTCAGAATCTATTTGTTCCATTTATCCACAAAGAGTTAAATAGGGATCCAGCAACCCGGTGAATCACTTAGATTCAAAATGCAAGGTGTGATCAAACAAGTAGTGATTTTT
>PVJA010016547.1:0-43275 GCA_004027025.1 Myocastor coypus
CTCAGGATTAAGTTTGGGACCATAGACAGTACTTTGTAGGACTGTTGTTAGTGTCAGCCTTCGGGATGAGTCACGGCCATTGCTTGGCAATATTAAGTTTAGAGTGTAGAATGCCATAGTAAAGCTTTTACACAGTGGAGTGGAGAGAGGCTTTGCACCACTTTACCACCTCCAGAGATGTTGAAACACCAAATCCGAGCTAGACAAGAAGGAGCCATTTTGCCTGGGTGCAACAAGGAAGGTATTTCATTCATAAATGCTGGGCATTTGCCCCACCTCTGTACAGAAATGCCACAGGATTCAGGTGTGATTGATAGAAACAAATGATGAAGGTTGTGAAGCTTATGAAGCATTTGTGAAATTAGCCCAGCAGTAGTAAAATTAGTTGAAGTTTGGGAAAACAGAAACTTTTCGTCACACAGGATGGGCCAGCCTTAGCCTTGCCTAGACTTCATGGTTCATAAAGTCCTAGAGAATGAATTTTCCACGTCAAGCATTTATAGAAATAAAAGTATGGAAAAGCATAAAAGAAAACCTGAATAAATGGCTAAGAACACTCCATAATGTAAAGGTACCCTACTCCCCGGTGTCAAGCTCCATGCCATTCCAATAAAAAGCCTCATGGTAGTTTTCAAGAAAATGGACAGGCTGAGCCTACACTTGACAAGGAAGGACCAACAACAACCAAGGAGTTGAAAGGGGAAGGGATGAAGACAGTGATCTCACCTGACTTACTCCATGCTAAGGTTTGCTCCGGAAGTATATGCAATTTTGAGCAAGTTCTTGTTTTGTTTTGTTGTTCATTTGAGTTGCACCCTGGCTGCAGAGGAATCCCAGCTCTGGAGCTCTTCGCAGAGTGCCACCCAGCTGAGGGACTCAGGGAAGGAGCAGCAAAAGCACCCGGCATGAATTGGCTCTCCTGGGGCTCAGCTGTGAGGGGAGCCCTGGACACCGTGCAGCCAGGGCATCCAGATGAGCCCAGCTCTGGCCTCACAGCTGCGAGACCTCAGCTCCAGTGCTCAGCTCCTCTGCATCCCCATTTCTTTCTTTTTTTTTTTTTTTGGTCTTTTTTTTTTTTTTTGAGACAGGGTCTCACTATGCAGTTCAGGCTGGCCTTGAGCTCACTTTTGTAGCTCAGGCTGGTCTCGAACTCTCACCTGATCCTCCTGCCTCAGCCTCCCGAGTGCTGGGATTACAAGCGTGCGCCACCACGCCCGGCTTGCATCCCCATTTCTTAGTTTGCAGAACTCATTTCAGTAAAACTTCCCTGTAAAAAACTCACTGCTGGGCTGTATTTGGCCATACTGAAAACTCAACTATCCAAGAAGGAAGATTCCAGTAAAATCAAGTCTGCAAACTCAGAGGTCTGCAGATAACACTTTGGCGTGTGCACTGGGCAGCCGCCCAGGAGACTGAGGGGGTTGGGGAAGGTGGGAGGGGCTTTATTTCAAGGGCGTGGCTGAATCAGCCTCTACTACCTAGCTTTTGGGATTTCAGTTTGGGGGCCAAGGACCTAGCACAGGGACCAAAAAGGGTCTAAGCCACGTAGTCTTTCTTGTTCTGACTCCCAGGTTGTGCTCTAGGCCAAGTGCTTTCATATTCTGAGTCTCATTTTTTCATCTGTACAATGGGTATATTAGACTCTTGAAGGATGATCAAAGCTCTGTGATTCAAAAACACCTCACTCCCTGCTTAGAAGCCACAGAAGCCAAGGCTGACTCTGCCTCTGTCACTTAACGTGCCCCTTGACAGTGTCCCGGAGCCTCACTGTTAGCCTCTTCACAAAAACACAAAATAAGAGCAATTATGAGATCTTCACATCTGATGCGACAAAGGCAATGCTTAGCTAATTTTTACAGTGTTTTGTAGATGGTGCTATGGCAACAACGGGTGACCTGGAACACAAGAGAAAGGGACACAGGCAGAGGGCCCCAGGTCACAGGTGCTGAAACTTGCCTTGTTTGTTTTGGCTTCCCTGGGCTGTAAGACCTACTTCTCATTTTACAGATAAGAAAACTGAAATTGGAGATTGTCAGTATCTTTCCCAAGAAGTTAAACAGTTATATCCTGGACCAACATACTAAAACTTCTTTATTCCAGTTTCGAGATTTCAGGGCATCCCTATCTATCCCCTGCCCCCTGTGCTAAGCCACCACTCCCAGCGTTAAAGGGCTACCAGGCCAGAGGCCCTGTCCACAGCGATCCTCAGAGGTCCAGAGCAGTGGTACGTCTCCCACTATTGGCCAGGCAGTACTCCGTCTCCTGAAAGGAGGCAGCCAGGCTGTGCAGGGAAGGTGCAGAGCCCTCTCCTCACTTGTAGTGCCGGAGATCACTCTGGGGATGGGCAGCTCCTGGATGTGGGCAGGAGCACGTCAGCAAGCCCTGGTGAACTCGCCCTGACTCGGGCAGAGCCCAGCTGCTGAAAGGGATCACCTCTCACTCTCTTTATGAAACAACATGCTGTTCCAGCCCGGGGGAACACAGGTCAGCAACTCCATGAATTACCCTTTTGCTTGTAATCCAGTTGCAGTGCTGAAATATGATGTTGCCTAGGGCAGGGCTATTCCCGGCTCTCAGTTGTTTCAATGACCACATTTCCTATTTGGAAGCAAGAAAGATTTATGGGATGCCTACCTAGTCTCAGGCATGGTATACTTTGCTTTGCATTGGTGGCTTCAATTATCCATTACAAGAACTGCAGAGATTAGATTCTGTGGCTTCAGTTTATCTGATGTTAAAAAAAAAGAACAGAATCTGGTAAGATAAAGAAATGTCCCTTGGGCTAGAGCCCGAGTCAGAGCCCCAGCTTTCTGACTCCACAGTCAGCTCCCTGCACCACCGCAGGCTGCTCATCATTGGTGAGACACTGGGAATTCACATCCTGTGAGACCCAGAAACTTGCATGCATGGATGGTCTGCAGTGGGGGACCAGTAGGGCAGCTAAGAGCAAGCTGGCTAGTTTTGTAAACCTTGAGTAACTCACTCTTTTGCTAGTGCTCCATCCCAGGCAGAGTGCCTGCCTTTATGACATTTTGCAGCTGAAAAGCAAGGATGTCTTCACACCCTGGTGTCTGCCTATCCCACCTGACACCTGCAGGAATCCCTTTGTCTCAACATCAAAACCCTGCTTAAATCTAGACAGGTGTACACATGCTTTGAAAAAACATAAAGAAGTACAGAAAATGAAGCCCCTCGGTTACTCAATTTTCCAAGAAAATGAGAGCAAGGATAACTTAATACGAATAAAAATATACTCTCTACTTGGGAGTCTGCAATTGATAGTGTTTACCAGAAATTACACGAGCGGTGAATCCGAGCCTCTGATTGTGGGTTGGAATCTGCGTGGCTCTGAGGCGCTTCCTTTGTGAGCGATTGCTGCTGGTGAGGGAATTGGCAGTGTGACCGGGCTGAGGGAAGGGATAAAATGATTAGGTCTAGGAATTCACTGCGAAGCTCCTTTGAGATTTAGAAACCATCTCTCTTTCAGTCTCTTAATGTTTCTTGAACACCGTGAATTTCTCCAGGGGACTTTATGACCAGAACTGATCGCGTTCAATTCTCCAGGGAGGAAACAGGCGGACTGGTCTTATTTATTTATTATCTATCTATCTATCTATCTATCTATCTATCTATCTATCTATCTATCTATCATCTATCTATCTATCTAATAGAGAGCACGGACAAGGCTGGGGAGAGTCCTTGTAGTGTTGCTGTGGTGGTGGGTGAAGGTTAGGGAGATGGGAGCTCCTGGCCCTCGCCCTGTGCCTCTCTCACAGAGAGCAGCTTTCCTGTCTTGCTCCTTTCTCCCCTGCCTTTCTTCTTCTCCTTTTCCTTTTTCCTTCCTTTCCATTCCTCATTCCTTTACAACAGGCTTCTTAAAATTTCTATTTGCTTAACTTTTCCTAGGTCCAAGTCATCAAAGCTCACTCAGAGGGCTGAAATTACTGGATAGAGGGCAGCGTACAGGAAGTGCCCTTCCTGCCTTCTGCTTCCTGGAGCCCTCTTGTCTCCCTTTCCAGAGAGAACCTGTTCCTCTTGGGCCTTGGACCTGCCCAGTTCCTTGCAGCTCTCTCTCTGTCTCTGTCTCTCTCTGTGTCTCTTTCCCTCCCTCCTCCCTTTCTCTTTGAACTCCTTCTGCCTGTGTGATGTGCTTTAGAGTCCAAGAGTCCACATCCCAACCAAGGGTCTGCGGCCACAAGGCAAGTCACCACCTCTTGTAGGTCAGGCTTCACAAGGTTTCCATTTAATCAAGTGACAAGTGAAAGCTTAGGACACAGGAGTGGCAACGAAAATGATGACAGTTAAGAATGATGGTCCACACAAAGGTGAAAAAAGGTTGCAGGCACCAAAGTTCAGAAAATGTTTCTTTATTTCACAAAAGTACATCCATTACTAAATGGGACACACTAAATTGTGAAGGTTCATATTAGATGGAACCACAGCCATTCATTATCAAATGGGAATATTACTTGTGCCTTGAATCTATTTTCCAATTGACCATTCAGCAATAAGCCTTGAGTTTATCTGTTAACATAATTGTTTACCTCTTGTCCAGAGGTGTCTGCTTGGTTATTCACAAATAATTATAACATTATTATTTAAGTATTAGTTTCAATACTATTTATTTACTTTTAATTGTATGATTATTACTTTATACTTTAGTAATCTGTCCTGTGTTACAGTGGTTCTAGCAAATTCATCAGTCTGGCCAACAGTGTTAACTAGGGCTTATTTTGAAATAGGACTTATAAGAATCTGAAGGGCCTGCCACATAGCTAATCAGATTAAAGTGCCTGCTTAGGCAAAGGCAGGGACCAGTGCACTGAGACAGTGATTGAGATTGTGTGTGGTGGTGTTTGCCTGTAATCTCAGCACTTTGGAGGCTGAAAACAGGAAGGCCTCTGAGTCCAATCTGTGCAGGAAGACCCTGTAGACCCTGTACTAAATACATAAAAGAAAAAAAAAAAGAATCTGAAAAATCATGTTGGGGCTTTCCAATTAGGTCTTATTTTTAGAGAAATATGTACTTGTATATAGAGATTTCTTTCCAACCATTTCTTAAATATATGTGATAGGCATTCAACTAATTACTTTTTTTTTATGCATTTGGTAGAGGGTCACACTATGTAGTTGAGATTCATAGTGATCCTCAACCTTTTTAATTTAGTATTTCCTTGACTTCTTATTACAGTGTTGGCAGGAAGGCTTTATTCAAGGAAGGGTTGTGGGCTTCATAAAGGCCCATTGGCCCACCCAGGATCACATAGGTGCGTTGGAGCAAACTGAGAGCTTTCCTATGATGTCACTGTCACCAACAGTGAGTGATAAAAATGGCATCAAAATATCTGTGAGGAAATCATCCAGAGCTCCTTCTTGTCTTTGGGAAAGTAAATACTTAGAGCTGAGAAATAGAATACAAAGAAATATACTTTGGGGACCTGGATATAAAAAGATGTGACAGAAACACAGCAAAAAGCTTGGGCCATCAAGGCAATTGACACTCCAGTGTGTCCCTTGAGGACTTCTGAAGTTTTGGGGGAAAGACTCATTTCTCAGATGATCAGAATGGGAACAGAACCAGATATGGCCTGAGCCCAGGTGCATGGGCCAGGACTGGTATGCCAGAGCAATGTTCTGTCCTTCCCTCCCTTTAGCTGAAAGCCCTCCTCTGCTCGAGCAGAGGACTATGGGAAATGCCGGGGCTGTTGATGGGCTTGCCGTGGTCCTGAAATAAAAGCACCCACTCAGGAGCTGGGCTTTATGGTGCCCACCTATACTCCCAGCCCTTGGGAGGCTGAGCCACGAGGACTGCTGTAAATTTGAGGCCAGCCTGGGCTGTAAAGTGAGCTCAAGGCCAGCCTGAACTGCATACTGAAACCCTCTCTCAAAAAAGACAAAAATAAACAGAAAAAGCATCGACCCATCAAAGCCAGTGCTGAGCTGCAGGCATCCGTAGAGTGGAGAGGCTCTCCTGGCCAGTGGAGGTGAACATGGAGGCGGGAGAGGAGGTCCGTGGTGGCGGTGGGCGTACGAGTCATCCTCTTGGCTTTGCATTCCTTCCTCCTCTTCCTTCACCTTTTCATCCTCCTCCCTTCTGCTGTGCTGACCTCTCCCATTCTCCATTCTTTCCCCGTAGAATGCCAGACAGATTGGGGATTGAAACTTAAATGTCTGCAGGCATTAAGAGGTCACTAGAAGCAAGATGGAGCATGCTAGCAGGTGGAGGCTGCGTATAACAGATAGCTTGGAACAGAGGACCCAAAGCTCCCCAGCTCCTCGGAGAATCCTTGGAGAGTCAAGATTCTATGAGGCTGTGTCAATATCAGCCCAGGTTCTAGGCCAGTGACATCATTCGGCATTTGACCCAGCATCACCTGGAAGTCCAGATTTGTCTTTTATGAAACATCATGATTTTTAAATATTGTCAATTAGTTCCATATCTTTTTTCAAATTCTTATAGGCTGATCATGATCCATAGCTTTTGACTACTGGTTTATAGTGAAAACACAGTTGAACTCCTGGCTTCTCCCCGTGTGACTCTGAGTACATCCTGTAACCTCTCTGAGCCTTAGTTTCAGACTGCCAAGTAATATATAAAATGGCATATCAGGAGCCCACCTCCCCATCTGGGGTAGAGCAGATGATGCATTGTAAGTAGCAATTCCCTCCTTTCCTTTCCATTCCACCCCATGGGTGAGCACAGTGTTCCAGTCATGGATAAGTTGATTCCAGAGAGGAGTAGCAGCTAGTCTCTAACAAGGCCAGCAGCTTCCACAATGACAGCCCGAGAACCTGCTGCCAGGGATCCAATCACAGGAACTCAGAGCAGTTTCTGCCCTGCTTTGTTGAAAGTCATTTCCCCAAAATGCGTTTTATGTGGGCAATGAGACTCTATTCATGCACAATTTCACATGAAAAGATTTGCCCTTTTCATTGCACGCATGGCTTGAATTGGCCAGCCTGCGTGAAAATATTTCCATTCATTAACATGCCAAATGATGTCACTGGCCTGGAACCTGGGCTGACATTGCCACAGCCTCATGGAATCTTGACCCTCCAAGGATTCTCAAAGGAGGCCCTGGAGCCTAACCTTCCACCCAGCAGCTCCTATAATGCAGCTTCAGGCCTTTCCTCTGCTGGTGGCGGCTCTCTATTCTGGGAAGCTGCCCTGGACACTCCAATTATTTGAAATGTAGTCCTTGTATTGAATTTAAATATGAATTTCAATAATTTAGATACTCTGTAATAATACTGAGGACAAATTTTGTGACAGGACTGCATGATATCCTATTAAATAATCATAATAGGGAAAACTTAGGGAATAGGAATGTTTGAAATGTTCTATACATATATGAAGAAAGACTTTAAGACAAGTTATAATAGCAATAGCATCCTTGTGGCAGGCATGAGGAAACAGGCATAGAACAAATGAGTGGCAAACCTCAGTTCTCAAGCACTGAGGATGACAGACCAGGAGGAATTCCACCCTTGTAGTTTATGGGCTACAATCTTGCACCTCTCCAGGACAGATCCCCACACCTGTATCTTGGGCAGGACCAACTCAGAGCCAAGAACTTAGCAACCAGAGAGCACCCACTTCCCCATGACAAGGCCCTTGCTCAAGACTGGTGTGGAATCAAGGACTCTAATGTCATGCAGAGACAGATTTTCACCCTAGCTCTGCCACATTCTTGCTGTGAAAGCTTGGGTAGTCTACTTCATATCCAACACCTTTAAATAAAGGTGATGCCAATTCTTGGAAATTCAGTCTCTATAAACTGCCTTAATCAGTATGTGAGGGTCAGTGCCCAGGCAACACATATTTTTGACTGAGTAACATCTGTTCAGATGCTGACTATGCTTCTCTGTGTCTGTCCTCTTTCCTTCCATGGTAGACTGTCCAATTGTTCCTCTTCAAACTTCCTGGCCACTCCCAAGAGCATTCTCCACTTGTTGCTGCCCGTTGGGGCACAAGAACATCGCAGGCTTCTTTTGCCTGGCTCAGAATGCATGGCTGTCCTGTGAGTGCATATTTCTAATAGGGGTAATATATTGCAATCTCTCCTCTTGCTGCTTCAGTTCAAATACTACTTTAGCAATGGAGGAGAAGGATGAGGACTAGGACCCAGCATCACCCCAAGGCCTCCTCAGGTAGAGCAGCAGATGTGGCACAAAGATATCGAAAGGAAAAAGGGAAACAGGAAAGAGGGAGGGCAACACCACTGCACTGAGGAAGGATAGGGTAACAGTACAAAACAAAGCCAGAAGAGGAAGGGAAGACTGTGTGGCTTTAGGGCCTTGAGAGAAGTGAAACGTCCAAGCCCTAACCTCAAATCCTTACTCATGGGGAATACCAAGCTGCTCAACAGATGGGTTTTGGAGGAGCCTATAAATCTGACCAATATGTCTGTTTATCAACATAACATAGAAAGGATAAGCCAAACTGATTTTATGAATTCACAAGTAATTCTGAGTGTATCACCAAAAAGAGAAACCAATGTAATGCTAGTACGCCAGGAAAGAGCTCAGATGACCAAAACGGAGAGATATGTCATCACCTACCACAAAGGACAAGTATCCAGGATTATATGTAAATACTGAATCAGCATGGAAAAGACAAAACATAGAGAAAAATAAGTAAAGAAAACGTATAAGTAGATGTCTGACTAACGTGTTTTCAACTTTCATAACTAAGTATTCAAACTAAAACTAATGAAAATTAACTATTTTTCATCTATCGGGTTCACAAATATGTATTTTAAAATTTATTTTAAAGAGAACAGAAAATAATGGGACATTAAATTGATACAACAATTTCATATATATATATGTATATATATATATGTATATATATACATATATATACATATATATACACATATATATATATATATTATGGCTGGCTCAGCCTGCTCTGGGGGTGGGGCTAGTACAGCATGCAGGGCTGGGGATCAAGTGGCGGTCCCTGCGGCTGCCTAAGCTTGCCTAAGCAGGTGCTTTAGACCACTGAGCTATCTCACCAGCCCAACACAACAATTTAAAAAAAAATACCCCAAGGTGACAGGTACTCAACAGTGGTGGTTATATTGTACATTATTGTCTTCCATGTAGTTGCCAGATGACCAGATGTAAGTATGTAAAATTGGTTACCTTCATAAAACTGATAGAAAATAGTAATACAACCATTTTTGCTACCTTCTGTTTATTCATCCATGATTTTACTTTTCCTCTGCCTTCTTTTGTCATTCCTCTCTTCCCAATTGTTTATTCCTTTTGCTCGGTTTCTTTTCCTTTTACTGTATCTATTGCACCTTTCAGATTTTATTTACTCTTTCAGGTACTTACGTTAGGGAGAGAATATGATATTTACACACGTAAGTCTGCTTTATTTCATTTGTAAGTATAGCCTCGTAAGTACATGGCAAAATCAAGTATTAGAAAATAAAGGAAAATCATTGCATATAGAAAACATTTAAAAATTCATTGATAATAAACCTGCACAGGAGCAGGGTGTGGTGGCTCACGCCTGTAATCCCAGCACTCGGGAGGCTGAGGCAGGAGGATTGGTGCGAGTTTGAGACCAGCCTGGGCTACAAAAGTTTGCTCAAGGCCTGCCTCAACTGCATAGCGAGACCCTGTCTCAAAAAGACAAAAAAAATAAATAAAAATAAATAAACAAACAAACAAACAAATAAATAAATAAAATTAACCTGCACAGAGTAGTTCCCTAACAGTGCATTCCTGCAGCTTGGAAGTTCAGATATACTCACACTGACAGACACACACACAAACTGCAGTTAATATGAAAATTTATTGCAGCTCTATTTATGATAAATTAAAAAACCCACATGAATATTCAGCAGTTGAGGAAAGGGAGCCTAAAGTACCTATATAATGAAACACAAAGAATAAATGAAAAGTGAGATCTGAAACATGTGATTTTAAAATGTGCGCAGTGACATGTAGTATACGTTCACTACTGCAACTGGAGCTGCTACCTGATTCTCTTGGTTTCTTTCCTTAAGATGACCACAGGACATTTCAGGACTCCTTGGAAAGAAAAAGCAATACAAACATTCAAACGATTTCTGGTCTAAGGCTTAAACTCTCACAACCAACAGTGTAATTTTTGCCAAAAACCCACTATAAATTATTAATTTGAAAATGTACGTGTTCGATAGAGGACACTATGAACCAGCACTTTCCCCGGGAGTACAGCACAGAGCCCTATTTTACTGAGTGCACTCTTAGCTCCAAATTTCTCCTCAGATCCACTCTTGTAAGCATTCCCCACAGAAAACCTGAGGTGTAGGTGCACTTAGTCCTCATCTGCAAATGAAGAGATAAAGTACTTGGCTTGAAGTCCTTGCCAATTAGTACACAGCAGAGCCCACTCTCAGAGCTGCTGGCGTGAGATCCGACCCTGCTAAAGCAATCGACAGATGATTTAAAAGGAGTGCTATTCGTGTTCCTTAGAAAGGCAGAAGAATCCAGACTTTCCAAACCCTGTTTGTTCTTTGTCCTTGAAACTGACAAGGAAAATCCTAGGTGAAACTAAATGGGGGCTGTTCTGCTCTTTTTACCACTGAGCGGGAACTGAGCTTCAGGCTGTGCTTGGAGGGACTGCAGTGCCGGGCTCCCTATGAGGGTCTGTAGGCTCCTCAAGGTCCTCTGCATCCGGAGGACACTGCACCTCATATGAGAGACCATGGGGCAGATGAACCACAAAAGACAGCAGAATCCAGAGGCTTCCATTGTGACTTTAACCAAGCTCATCTTCCGGACTCTTAACTCGCATGTGCTTAAAGTGATGCTAGTTCTCCTACTGATATATTAAGTGGGCTGAAGGAACATGTCAGACACCGAAGTCACCCGTGAGCATGTCCCAGAGTCCCTCCTGATCTTTAGGGTAACCACATGAGATACAAGGGAAAATCCCTAAAATTTTCGTCCCTGAAGAGACAGAGTAGCATGGGTTCAGGGTATTCTGGGACAGAGCCCCTGCTCACTGCGGGTACTGCTAGGATGGAAGGGAGGCAGGAGCCCTGACTGACTGTCCACTCACTGTCCTTGCCTACTGGCCAGCACAGCCCTCCACAAGCGCCCAGTGGTTGCACTCACTTTTTTGAGACCCATGAGCCCTGCAGGCCCTGTGGTGGCCCTTTGTCCAAGAGCACCAGAATGCCTGTCTTCACAGGCTGTCTTCTGAACAAGCATTGAACTCTAGTGGCTGCTTCGTGTCAGGACAGCCCAGGAGCCAACAGAGGCAAGAATGGAACAAAGTGTTCATAGCTCACCAGTAACCCCAAGCATGCACTTGTCCACGTGTCTGCAGAGGCGTGGAGCTCAAGCTCACGGGAGAACATACTTCTGAGGCTCACAGCTCAAAGCTGGGACCCACTTGCAGACATTCAGGTTCCCTTGCTTCCACATCTTCAAACATGCAGGCCAGGCTGTCCCAAGTAATATCTCTGGTAGCTGCTGTCTCCCATCCCGCTGTTCTTGTCTAAGCTCTGCCATGCCTTCAGAAATCATCCTTTGCGGGCTTTGTTGCTGAGCCTCCGGTCCTCCCACCTATAGATGGGTCAATTTCACACATCTTGAGGAGCCCCACCCTTCCACTCTGCTGCAGGAGCTTCACAAGGTAATCAGTGTCCTTGCCATAGGCCGAGAGAGAAGCCAAGAACTTCTCAAGCACGTGGACTTTATATGCTTTACTCTGCAGAGCCAGAGACCTGTCCTTGGGGCTGGCCTACTGCATCCCAAGCTCCGAGAACATCTGAGGCCTTCATCGTGTCACCGTAAGACTGAGGGTTGGGAGTCATGTGGGCCGACCGTCTCTTCCCACAACCTTCTGCTGCCAGCCAGGGTTGAGGTGACCTGTCTGGTTCTCTATCTTCATCCCATATTTGAACAGTAAACTATTTTTCTTAGACCCATTGTTTCTAAAATACGACATGATCTTGTATATTTGTGTTTTACAGTCTACTACCTGCTTCTCCCTGTGTCTTATTTTCCCCATTTGGAAAGCAAGAAAATTAGAGAAGGGATTTCTACAACATCTTTCCCAGGCTAGTATTCTGAGTCTGTGAAATATTTCCCCAGTAGGGTGAGGACCCCCCCCCCCCAAAATCCCTCTATTTTAGTGGCAGTTAATCTAAGGTCACATACTGCAATGCAAATGCACACTCACCACTGTGTGCTGAATTTTCCTTTGTCCACCCCTTTCCTTTTTTCCTACCTCTGACCTGTTCCAGGTGGTTGATGCTGCACCCCTGGGCCCCGTAGAGGACAAGTGCTCCTATAGAGAGCCCACCAGGTTCCCTGAGGAAAGCCCTCTGTGGCAGAGTTTACAGTGATCACACTCTATTTGCCTGCACTTCCTCTTATCACAGATTATATTTGTATACTAACTTCACAATTGTCTGATTGCCTAGGAGTTCAGCTGAGGTCCTAGGTCTCTTCAGGTCTGCTTTGCCTTGTCCGGCTGAGCTCCTGGTGGACTGAGCCACCACTGTACTTCCCTCCACAGTAGAAGTAGGTAGGAATGATTCATCCCAGCCACATCTATGCACGCCAGTACCACGACAGTTGGTTTTCCCTCTTTCCCCATTCACCTGAAAGAAGCAGAGTTATATTTAATGAACGGCCTCCCCTGTGGAAATGATATTGCTTCCTCAGGAAACAATTTAAATTTAGACATCGGGAGGGGCCACGTGGTATAGTGGCTGTGTAACATTAGGGGTCAAAAGACATTTTCATCAGTTGTTAACTTTGAAAAGTTTCTGGAGCTTTTTAAAGCTTTTTAGTCTGTTTATTTATCTATCAAAGGAAAATAATCCTAATATCGTCATCATTGCATCATTGTGAGGATAAAATGAGATACATAGTCTATGGTCTCTAGGAGGCAGTCAGTACACGTTAGGTTTTACTGCTGTTAATAACTGCGTCTTCCTGTGTACTAATGAGCTAGAGGGAGGGACGGAGAGGGTCGTTTAGGAAGAAGGAAACAAAGCTAAGTGAGGAGCGACTTCACGCCTTCCACAGATGTTCAATGGAGGATCCTATTCTTGAGCTTGCAGACTGCGAGGTCCATGTCGCGCTGTCACTGAGAGGTGGTCCCTGCTGTGTGTAGAAGCACAGGTGGCTCCCGAGAGGAGCCGCCTCCTCTGCAGCACTCCATGTCCATCTTTTGGGCTGAGCTAATTATCTCCTGCTCCGGGGAGTCCTTATGTCTTCCTTGCCACCATTCTTAGTTACTCTTCTATTGTTGCTGGGACAAATAACCGACACTCAAAATGAAGGAAGGAAAGGTTTATTTAGCTCACAGTTTGTGGAGGCTTCAGTCCATAGTCGGCTGGCCCAAGGCTGAGTGGAACAGGGCAGAGAGCATCCAGTTCATGGAGGTGGAACAGCAGCAATATGGTGGCAGAGGCAGCCAATCAATCAGGGCAGCAGAACAACAGCTCTAGTCTGTCTCTCTGTCTCTTTTTATATTCCTATCAGGCTCTCTGCCTTAGAATATCCGCCCTAGACCACACCCATAGTCCCAGCCCTACTCAGACCGATAATCCCATCAGTATTAAAACACATAATCCCAGTGACTCGTGAGTTATGTCTCAATCTATAGAAGTCCCTGCCCAATGACTACATGAGGCTTTGGGGGGACAACTAGACATAAACCATAACACCACCTAACATCTTGTTGGCCATTTTCTTTTCTATTCTGTGCTTATAGTTGATGTGGCAAACAGATGAACATTTTACTTTAGTAGTGATGTGTCTCTTAATGCGTACTGCAAAAGGATCAACTGCATTCTTAAACTCAGATGTTAAGCATGAGAGGAAGTTATATCAGAATATGTTCTTTGAAAAGCTGTTGAGTAAAGACAAGACAGTGTTATTGAGGGTGTGAGGATGGTGAGCAGTTGCTGAAGTCTTGGGAGTCTCTTCCTTCCCAGGGCCTGAGGAGGACAGTAGCAGGGGCATGTGAGAGCTTTTCTAGCTAGGCTGCAGTGGGAGCCCAGGCCTGCAGCCAGGTTCTCTCCAGCAATACCTAGATTTGTCAGCCAAGAGCTTGGAATTTATTCTGTAGACAGTAGAGAAACATCAGAGATTCAGGGCCAACACTGAACATGAGCCTGTCCTTGAATGTCATTGTGTGTTTGCAGGTGGCATCATCCTCTATACAGATGGAGTCCATCAAGAACTCCTAGAATAAAAACAAACAAACAAAAATAGTTTTAGCAATGTAGCAGGATACAAAATCAACACACAAAAATCAGTAATGTGCCCAATAATCAGCTCAATGAGAAAGAAATTGGGAAAACAATAGAAGGCACAATGCGTGAAGAAAAACCAAATACTTACAAATTAACCGAACTAAGGAAATGAAAGACTGCCACAGTGAAACTACAGTACTCTCAGTAGAAAGACACCCCTGTCCTGGACAAGCAGAAGCAAGAGACAAAATGGCCATGCTTCTAACACTGATACACTGATTTACTACCGTCTCAATCAAAATGCTAACAGCACTCCTCACAGAACTAAAGGAAACAATGCTAAGCTTTATATGGAACCGGAAGAAACTTAGAATAGCAAAACAGTTAAGGGTAACAAAGTAAAGCAGGGTGCATCACACTTCTAGGCCTCAAGGTACATTACAAAGCCACAAGTGATAAAAACAGCGTGTTACACAAACACTGACATGGCCATCAATAGCAAAGAATGGAAGGAGGCAAAAACAATCCCAGGCATATTCAGCTATCTGATCTTTGACCAAGGGGCCAAAGACATACATTGGAGGAAACATTGCCTCTTTAATTACTGGCTGTCCACATGCAGACCTGTGTATCGCACCACGTAGTATACTAAAACAAACAAACAAACAGACAAAAAAAAAAACGGTATGGCTCAGTGGTCTAAAGTGCCTGCTTGGGAAAGCTCGGACAGCTTCAGGGACCGCAGTTCGATCCCCGGCACCACATGCTGTGCCAACCCTGCCCTCGGGGCGGGCTGAGCTGGCCATAAAAATGAGCGAATGAACAAACAAAGGTTCTGAAACAAGAAAAAAAATAAATAAAATTTTTAAAAATTCTTTAAAAAAATCAAAGATCTAAATGTTACAGTGGAAATATTAAATGTACTGGAATACAAAATAGTTAAGACTCTTGAAGATACAGGCATAGGCCAGGATTTTCTGAACGGAACCCCACCTGCGCAAGAAAGAACATCGACGCTCAATAAATGAGATCATAATAAATTAAAAAGCTTCTGCATAGAAAAAGAAATACTCAACAGAGTGAAGAGACAACCTACAGAATGGGAAAAGTTTCGTCAGCTCTTCCTGAGGCAAAGGACTAATATCAATAACATAGAAAGAACTAAAAGAAAAAGAAGACTCCAAAATAAAATGCCCCACTAAAAACAGGCAACTAAAATGATATATAACAACAATGATAATATATACAAAACTGTGCAACATAACTGGTCATTAGAGAATTGCAAAGTAGAACAACACTGAGATTCCATTCACCCCAGGAAGAATGGCTATCATTAAGAGATCAAATAGGGACAAACACTGCTGAGGTTTGTGGGGATACAGGAGCCCTTCTATGTTATGGACTGAAATGTAAATTAATACAAATGGTATGGAAGTCAATATGGAGATTTCTCAAAAAAGTAAAATTAGGAATCTCATGTAACTCGGCGGTTCCCCATCTAGGCAGCTTCCAGAAAGACGCTGTATTGCAGCGATCCATGCACACCCACATTTGTGGCAGCGCAGCTCCTAATGGCTAAATCCTGGAAGTGCTCTATGTGTCCCTCAATGATAAATGGACAAAGAAAATATGGCACTTATGCAGAATGGGATACCAGTCAGCCATTGTAATAGGTGGTATTGAGTCATCTGTAGGAAACCTGATACATTGGAGACCATAAAGTTAAGTAAAAGAAATCAGGAACATAATCTTAAATACTGAATGATTTCTCTTGGAAACCTAAAACATAACTGAAGACCACAGAAAGATAAAGGGGAGTGAGTAGAATGACAGATGTCTCTCAAATGAAAGAGATCAAGAGACAGAGGGAAGGGAAGGGGGTGCAAGATAGAGGATTTAAAAAGAAATTAAGAGGCCAGAGAGATAGCTCAGTGGTCTACACTCCTGCTTAGGCAAGGGACAGGGGCCTCATCCTTGGCACCACTTGTCATGCTTACATGGGAGCCGGCCACCAAGTCCAGGCATAGTGGTGCGTGCGTGTGATCCCAGCTCTGGGGAGGCTGAAAACAGAAGGATCACTGCAAGTCTGAGTGTGTAGTGAGACCTTGTACCAAATAAATACATAAATAAATAAATGGAGTTGAGATGTGTCACATGCATGTACCAGTGCTGCGCAGGGAACCAGTCATTATGTGCGATAGGTAACCAATAAAAATAAAAACTGAAGGAGTTCATTGTGCTATCCACCTGAATTTATAATAGCTGCACAATATCTGCGAGCAAACAGCACCACAGCTATGCACTGGCAGGCAGCTTCCTAGCTAAGTGGAAAACACCAGACAAAGTCAGCACCCTGCTCGTGAGCATCAGCCTCTGCCGCTGCCCTGCCCCTGTGCATGTCACAGATCAGGGCATTACCCCCCTCTCAGGAAGTTGTTTCTAACTGCCAAAAGTGGTTATCTTACCTCTTTCTCTATTTGAAATCATAAAATTAATTGAACAATTCATTGAACCTAATGGCTTTAGAAAAATCAATAATTGCCTCCTGTTATTGATATAGTGGGAGCACATGAAAGAAATTACCCAATACAGAAATAAGCCAGTTAAAATAAATAATTCATCAAGCTCAGTGGCAATCTATTTAAATTTTGAGCGATTATGTGGAGTTAAGTATAAATAATGAACAAAGTGCATTCAGGGCTCACAGTGTGGACCGAAGGTAGGCACAGCAGCACAGCAGTTCCTGGTGCTTAGCTCTCTGTCTGATGGTAGAGATAGCTGGGACTATTAGTAAGGATGGGGAGGGTGTGGAGGAGAAAGAGAGAAAGAGCAGGGGAGAGGAGAGAGAGAGACACTTAATTCATGTAATTAGCATTTAAGATCAGAGCATGATGTCAATAATCTGTTCCTCGAGTAATTTTGTAGCTCACAGAGCCTATCCACATCGAGCTGCATCTGGCCATAAGCCTGTTAGACATTTTACAAGCATGGAAACTGAGCACCAGTCACAGGAACCAACTTGCCAACAGTCAAACTATCAGTCAACCCAAGAATTGAAACTACAGTACAGGCTTTCAAACTCTTTATCCAGTGCTCAGGTTACTAGTAAGTACTAGTCTTGACTTTGCTTCCCCTCCTCCATTCAAAAAAACCTGAAGGAGGCCCCAGAGTATGGATCAGTGCACTAAGCACTTGCTTAAGTAAGCAAGTTTGATCCCTGGCACCTTATCCCACGCTGGCCCCTTCTTCAGGCACGATTAGCTAGTGATGGAGTCTAGCACTAGGGAGGCAGAAATCAGGACAATCACTGAGTGGGCTATTTAGTGAGACCCAGCACAAGCAAGAGAGAGAGAGAGAGAGAGAGAGAGAGAGAGAGAGAGAGAGAGAGAGAGAGGGAACCTTCAGGGACTGGAAAGAGAGCTCAGTGGCATACACACCTGCCTAGCAAGTGCAAGGTCCTGAGTTCCATTTCTGGTACCAGAAAAATAAATAAACAAAGGAACCTGCAGTTCTCATGTCCCCTGGTTCTATGTAAGGAAGCTACAGTTCAGTGCCCAGTCCTTTGATCAAGGCAGGTAGTTCCAACAGGACAGAGCCACATCTTCTGACTCCAGAGCTCTTCTGCTATATTCCTCAAATATTAATACATCTCATCCTGAGGCAAGGGGCTGAGCTCACTGGTAGACAGAATTCCTGACTGAGACCTTGACATTCCAAAGCTACTTCCGTATGACCTCTTCTCCTCAGAAACTTAGACTGCAATGGAAAGAAACCTGGGTCACAGATCCTGGCACTGGAAGGACAAATCTGCTGCAGGACTAGCATAGAGAGAATGAAAGGAAGGCCATACCCCTCTTTCCCCACAGACTCCCCATTCACAGCAGCTCGGCCACAGTTGTGTCAAAGACCTAGAAGAACAGCACCCTTGAGGTTCGGTGGGGAGCTGTGCTGATGGTGATTCAGAGAGCCTTTCGCTCACTTATCTTTCCAGCTCATCGCAGTATCCATGTGAAACAGCGTGAGCTGATGCCTAAAACAGCGCATCATGCTTGCCAGGCTTTGTTCTGAGGGGTCTTGCCTGTTCGTCCCTTCAATCCTCACAGTCGCCTATGGCGGGTCTTGAACCCTGAGCATCTAACAGGAAGGAAGGGTCAATGCCTCCACCAAGGTGGCCCAGTGGCAGAACAGGCCACATGTGCAGCCCAGTGGTTCAAAAGTCATATTCTCAATGGCTGTCCTGCATTCTGAAGCCAAATCACATCGGTTTACCTATCCAGATCCAGCACCCTGTCCCCATGGCGCTGGACAGCAGATCTTCTGGCCCTAATTGGTTCTTTATGAGGGCACTCACAGGAAACTGCATGGGCAGAGGGTGGGTCAGGCAGTGGTCCTGGCTCCCTCCGTGTCACAGATTCTGCTCCTGAAAAATGGTCCGTCCCTTGGCCCTGAGCCCTAAAAGCAGCCAGGGACTCCCCACTGTTGGCCTAGAAGGCCTTGCACTCGGCATGCTAGCCACACCTATGCACATCATCTGTTTCTTAAACTCCTCTCCCTTTGAATGAACTACCTGTGTCCGGCTGGGATATTGGCTGACTCCTCCACCTCCAGCAGTGTTGTTTGCCCAAAGCAAGCACTTAATAAAAACCAGACTGGAGAGAGAAAAGACTGAAGGAAGGGCGGGAAATTAAGGAGACAGGGATGGGAGAGTGAAATGGAAAGAAGCGCAGAAGAAAGCACAGGCTCTTCCTGGTGCTCTCAGGACACCGGCCCAGCACACCTCTCCTGGTGTAGCTGTTTCCTTTCCCCAAGATTTGCCCCAAATTTCTTCATTTTATCATATGCATTATTATTCCCACTTTATAGTTCATAAGACCAACAAGAAGCATACTCATTTAATTTCACTTGAAATGTGCTGAAGTCCGTGAGCCGAGATTCAGTCCAGAAATTTTGGCTCCAAATCCAATCCATTCCTGCCTCATCTGCCTCAGATTCTGGACCTCGCTGACAGGGCTCTGGAGAAGCATCCCTTTGCACGGCGGCTCAGTCACAATGAAAACTTGATTTAGTGTACGGGGCCCCAACAGTGCTTTCTGCCCCTTTGTGCTTTCCGCTTGGTCTCTGGTCCCTGGAATACCAATCTCAACCTTATCTTTGGAGAGTGGAGGAGAAAAATGACACCCGTACCGAAAATATATGGGTTCAGTGTGGTTCCTTTCACCTCAGTCTTCAAGGTAGCCATTTTTATAAGGCAGCATGGAGCGATCGATGTCGGGAGGCACTAATGTACTTTTCTGATAGCCTACTTTGAAAAATGTCGGTCTTTTTTTAAAACTTAGATATTGATATTTGTACAGATGGGTGGCATTTGAATGTATCACCATGAAATCCCTACAGGCCTTGGAGGCCCCTCTGAGAAATGTTTATTTGAGAATCAAAAAGGCCATCTCTTCTCCACATCCGGTTGATTTCATTCTCCTAGAAGTACATTAATCTTGAGCCCAGACAGTGCCTCTAAGGTAGACTGGAGACTTCAGTTAAGAAGCCACATTTTTTTTTTTCTGACAGGAGGAAAAGTTATGATTATGTCTCTGAATGTTTAACGTTCTAAATAACTGACCAAAAAATGAACCATCTAAGCAACTGTTGGTTGAAAACACAGGACTGAAAACACACAGCATCTTTGCATTTGTGGGGGAGCCTATGCAGCCGGGAATTCTCTAACTAAACAAAAAGACATCTGGACTGGCTGGCAGCAGGCATACCTGGAGGAAGGGGTGTGTACACTCTTCCCTTGTGCACAAGGTGAGAGTCCTTGGAAGAGGCGTTTTGTCTCCCTTGGTTTTCTCTCACGTCTTAGACCAGTGCCTAGCATATAGTCATTGCTCATTAAATAATTATCGATTGCTTAAAGCAGGATTGGTTTTTAAGATCTTTCCTTGTTTTCTATTCAACTTTTAAAAATTCAAATGGAATAAGAAAGGGCAGGAAGTATTTTTAGTCCCATTTCACAGCTGCAGAAACTGAGGCTCACCTAGGAGTTAGGTCTCATCCAAGGTCACATAGCCAATTTCCTAATGTTGCAGAAGCAGGAGGAAAATCTCCAACTTTTAATCACAAGTTGAGCGGACTTCAGCTTATCTCACGACTTAATTTCAGTTCTGTCTTTGCATGGTCTTCTAAATTATGCTTTGCAGTGGAAATGGTGGAAACCTGAGGGCTAAAGACCAGACCATTCCTGAGCTGACACCAGGAGTCCCCAGACAAAGCTGAAGGCAGCGAACTCCCTGACTCTAGATCAGTGCAATAGGAGAAAAGTGAATGACAGATATAAAATTAATGGTATTTAAATTTATGCAGTTACAATAGAAAACAATTCTTCTGCAGTGCCTTCCTGAGGCTTTGATATGTAGGAGTAATTAAAAGAGCTCCTTTAAATCATTTATTATAATTATGTTTTAAATGATCTGGTCCTGAATGTAGCTGGCTTTTTGTTGTGTACTGGTAGCTGGTGACATTTGGAATTGACTAGGCATTTGTAGCAATTTCGTGACTTTTCATATACAGAGGAAGGAACTGCGCCTTGCTGTTGAACTGGGACAGCTTCCTGGGACCCCTGGGAACCCCTCCCTTTCTCCTCTGTCTGGGTGACCTGGTTACTCTCTGAGAGCCAAAAGGGCCAGGGGGAACTAAGCAAAGTTGGGACTCTAGATCAAGAACATTCTGCAGCTTCCGAAGGGAAAGGATTTTCTAGAAATGTGAAGTGTGGCCTAACGCTTTTGTTGTAAGATCTGACTGCGGATCTGGGCTGACTGAGAAAGGGGGTCGCAGGAGTGGCCCAAGTGGTCACAGCAGCACCCTTCAGCTGACCGGGTGCCCAGAGCCATACTTCAGTGTGCAGGCCAGCCTCTTTACTCACCCCATCATCCATCTTTTATCTTTGCTAACGCTTTGTGGCTTACTTAGAAAGAAACTGAAGCTCAGAAAGGTTAAATGTTGCCTAACACCACAGAGCTCACAGTGAGTTTTCGGAGGCTGAGGATGGCCCGGTTTAGGGGTTCTTTTCTCCCGCACCCCAAGGGCTGCTTTTGTGCAGTGTTTGGAAGGCGATACCATAGCGAGACGCTTGCAAAAATTTGTAAACAGGGTGAAAGCACTAACATCAACAACTCACTGGAGGCTACTCAAGTACAGCACAAGGGAGCACAGTCAGCAAGGACAAGACTTGAGCAGGTAGTAAATATTACTGAGGAGGATTTACAGACGCAGCAAAGACATCAGGATCAGGGGAGAGGTGAGGAGAGCAAGGTGCAGTGGAATACAGTACCCGGAAGGGCCTGGGGGTGGGGCGTCCTCCACCAGCAGCGCACTCTCTCCCCTTCCCGTTTCTCTCTCTCCCATCATTTTCCTAAACCCAAGCTCTTCTCCTGGAGTTCTTCTCTCTTAGACAAGACTAAAGTGTATCAGTAAGCACAAGCTCCTAGTTGTATTGTCCTACCCAGAACTGGCTGTGGAATTCACACAGCAAAGGAAAACCAGGGCCCTTTTTGTAAATCATGACAACTTTCAAGACAGCCGTGGCAGAGCTTGCCACCATTTCAGGCCCTTCTGTGTAGGGAATGTGTATGAAGTGGCTTCCTGTGGCCCGCGGAGAGGCACCATGACTGAAGTCACACGGCTTCAGGCCGCTCTCTTCACCCTGCTCCGCACACCAGGAGGCAATGCTACCCAGGTTCAACCTGCCCCCACCTGACTGCTTACTAGTCTTCAGGGGCCATTCCTCACCTTTCCTGCAGCCCTGCAGCTGGCTAATCCTAAGCACAGGTTCTGGAGGAGTTTTAAAGCCAGCAACTGTTTGGTGAGTTTTTCTCTGGGTTTCATAGCAAAAGAACATCAGTAGGTGGAGGACTGAATGATTTATTTCCTTCTGATAATGAAGACTGCTCTTTCCAGTAGAGCCATTTACCTGATAAATGGTGATGTTAAGCTCCACCTGCTCGGCCTGCTGCTGCCTCCCTCCCCATCACGCCTGGTCCAGCACTAGGCTGCCCCACCAGCGGCCAGCAAGTTACCCTGGGGGAACACAGCCTTCCGCATTTAACCCTCCTACAGGACCACACTCGCCCACATCTTAATGGTCACAAGGACAACACTCTTTGTCAGAACCTTGCAAGTGGGGACAGGACTTTTCACAACACCAGAAATAGCAACCTGGTGGGTTGGATGCACTTACGCTGCCCCTTCCTCCTGCTTCCTCTAAAAGAATGGGCTACAGAAATCTTCCTCCTGAATTCATTTTCCCCTCATGCCCTCACCCTAGAGACCTGAGCCCTAGAAACCAGAGCCAGAAGGAGGCTGCGGGAAGTGCGCTGGTATTACACATTCATCCTTTCCTTCATATGTGCTCTGGTAGCATGAGCCCAGCCCAGCACTTACCATCTGGGTCCTGCAAAGCATGCTTTGCTTTAGCACTCAGCACCCGCGTTACTGTGTACCCATTGCCTCCTCCTCATCAGCCATTAGGCGCTCACTTCCCATCTCTGGAAGTGAACACTTTGCTTTATATTCCCATGTGTCTGGCTGTCCCAGGTACCTCTGGCATGTGAAATCACGTATGTGTTGTAGGAGACTGGCTGTTCCATTCAGCACAGTAGCTTACGTCAGAATGCCCTCACTTTTCTGAGGCTGCATGATCCTCGTGTGTGCAGGCACCATCCACCCCTGGACTTGCATCCAGATATTAGCTGTTGTGGATATCGCTGCTTTGAACATGAGTGCACAAACATATATACCAGAGAGAAATTCTTTTGGTTAAGGCTCACCCTCCAAGGGCTGGCCAGATAGCTCCACAGACTAAAGCGCCTGCTTGGGTGGAGCTCAGCAGCCTAGGTTCGATCCCCAGTGTGCTGTGCTGGTCCCACCCCCTGGGGTACACTGAGATGGGGATTGAGACTGGGTGTGGTAGTGCACACCTATAATCCCACCACTTGGGAGGCTGCAAAGAACAGAATCACTACAAGTTCGATCTATGTAGTGAGAACCTGTAGACCTTATAGACCTTGCCCGAAGTTCATAAAAAAAAAAAAAAAAAAAAAAGATTCACTCTCCAGTTTTTCCTTATGCATCCAGTTTTATGCCCTGATATTTCTCAGTCTGGGCTGCCAGAGGGCTCTTTCTTGAACAGGAACCTGACCCCACAGGAGGAGTTTCTGGTTCTGATGGAGCAGCTGCAGCTAGCAGCCAGGTCACTTGGATACAAGTCCTGGCTCTGGTGCTCCTGAGCTGTGTCATCATGAGCTCATTGCTTCATTTCATGAAACTTGCTACATCAGTCAAATAGGATGATGACAAAATAATCCTGGCTGTGGGAATGAGTAAATGGAATTGATGGACACAGTGCTGAGTGTGTTAAGTGTTTAAAATGGCACTCAGCTCTCCGGAAGAACTCCACATGCTAGCTGCCATGATGAGGTTCTCTTCCATTAAAATAAAGTCCTACGTGTTTCCCTCAGGCTCCTTGCAGTGTGCCTGGCTGTCTCTGCCTCGTCCTCATTTCCATCCTGCAAATCTGGGTGAAGAGAATGTATCACCCGTGGAATCCATTCTGAAGACTTCCTCTGTCCTACCCTCTTTCCTTCCTTGCTTTTTCCTGCACTATCTTGCTGTGCAACAGCTCTTGATCATGCATATGAAAGTGCAAGTGAAGGGCTGTGAGATAGCTCAGTAGAATAAGCACCTGCTTAGGTAAGCTCAGGGACCAGAATTCGATCCCCAGCACCACGTGTTGCACCAGCACCACCCCTGGGCACACTGTGCAGGACACTGAGACCAGGAATGGTGGCTCACACTTATAATCCCAGTGTTCGGGAGACTGAAAATAGGAGGATTAGTACAAGTCCAAGCTGGGTAGAGACCCTAGACCAAATACACTTAAAAAAAGAAAGAAAGTGCAAGTGAGGGTATACTGGGTGTTGGACTGGTCCACATTTTAAAGCACGAAGAAACCAGCAATGCCAGTACATGCTCCATGTGTCCAACCATCAGCAGGAAACCCACTTAGCCTGGCCTCTGCCATGCAGCTTCCTTGCTACCTTCAGCTTTCATTTTGATAAGGATGGAAGAGAAGATCAGGAGAGAAGGCGACAAGCTAAAACCTGGATTAAAAATTGCTCTGATTTCTCCTTAAATGTACAATAGACATCAAAGAAAGTATGCATGACCTTTATGCAGTCACATGGAATAATCACTGGATGATTACTGGATGATCGCTCAAAGCCAGGTGTCTTAGTCACTTTTTACTCATTTCTGGGACAAATACCAGACACTCAAAATGAAGGAAGGAAAGGTTTATTTAGCTCACAGTTTGTGGAGGTTTCAGTCCATATTTGGCTGGCCCAAGGCTGAGTGGAACAGAGCAGAGAGCATCCAGTTCATGGCAGCGGAACAGCAACAAATGGCGGCAGAGGCAGCCAACCAAACAGGGCAGCAGAGCAACAGCAACAGCTCTAGTCTGTCTCTCTGTCTCTATATTACATTCAGGCTCTCCGCTTTAGCATATCCGCCCTAGACCACACCCATAGTCTCAGCCATACTCTGACTGATAATCCCATCAGTACTATAACACAATCCCAGGGATCATGAATCTAGTCTCAATCTATAGAAGCCATGCCCCATGATTGCATGAGGCTTTGGGGGGGACAACTAGTCATAAACCATAACACCAGGTGATGATTTGGGTGAAGCAAACCCAGAACACAGGGCTGAAGGAACTTGCCCTGAGCCACATTGCTTCTTAGAGAACTGCATGTAATCTGCTTTTTCTAATGAACTTCAGTGTTCATGGAATTAAGTGTGGATGGTCAGGTATTAGAATAAGGCTAGGACTGCAACACAATGGCTAAGATCCAGCAGGTCATGGGGCCAGGGTGAAGGCTTGTGGAGCAGGAAAAACTGTGGTCTCAAAGGTCACATGAATGCTCCTCTGGCTCTGCTGTCTTGGGGTGAGCAATTACCTGAGGCTCTCTGAGATGGGCAGAGACCCCAGGCCCACAGCTGCACCTGCTCAGGGTAGCCCCAAGCCCATCACATTGCCGTGTGCATTCATGTGAGCTAGGAAGGCCAGCTGGTATTCTGCCCATTGCCTTTCCTGGTTAGCAGTCACACATGCCCTTGTGACACTGTGTTCACTTGCTGGGGTTGCTTAATCTAGGATGGAAAATAGATTGATCTTCATTCTCCTCTCTGAGCCATGGGGGTCACTGCTGACAAGCACATCAGGAGGTATGCCAGGGGCTCTGCTGCTAACCTAAGACCTCCAAGGACCTAAGCGGGGAGAGACACTGTATGCCAAGAGGACCGCTCCTGGCTTCCAGGAGTCGCCCAGTGAGCACTTTTACTTGGACCTGCTGCCCATCACTGAGGCTGCTACGCTGCAGATCGTGCCCCAGAGCCAGAGTGCATGGCCTGCTATGCTTGCTGGAATGCAGCCCCTGAGCTCTGGGCAACACTGCTCCAGGAGCTGCAGAACAGCGTGGACTTGCTGCCTGCTTTGCAGATGCTGGCTCTGTTCTTCTGAGACAGGATGGGTGAGACAAGATCCGGTCACTGAGATGTGTTGGAGCCAGTGTGGCTGAGGGATCAGATCCTCGGGCTTCACATCCTACCCAGGGAAAGCATCGATCCTGGCAGTATTTGTTTGGTTCTTTTCTCTGATGACAGCAGTAACAAAAATAATAGTAAAACCTGGTCCAAGTACTCCGCTGCTTTCCTTCTGTGTCCTGTGGTGAATGGCCGCGGGTGATGGCGAGGAGCTCCCCCTTATGAGTGCCTTATCTGGACATGACCGCCTCTGCCTGGCCATGCTTCCCAGGAGGCTCTGCTGCCCTCCACTCAGAAGATGCATGGTACAACAATGCCTGCAAGCCTGGGTCGGAACTCAGGATGCCTGGGTTCAAGTCCTGCCTCTGCGGCTCCCTGGCTGTGTGGGCCCAAAGAGATTAATTTCTTAAACTCTATGTCTTCAGATTCCTCATTTGTAAAGATGAAAGATTATCCTATCAATCTCATGGGGTTGATATGAAGATTAAATGAATGAGTTTCAAAGCGCTAGAATCCTGTGGAGTATTCAATAGCATGTATGAAGTGTTAACTACCACATTTTTGTGAAAATTAGGATTCTGGTACATAGTAGAGTCTTGGGAGTGTTGCTTTACTGAGTTTTTAAAAATGATTTCTTACCCCCAGCCTAGTGATTGAACCTCGGATCTTCATACTGAGCTATATCTCAAGGCTATTTCATTTTATTTTGAAATAAGGTTTTACTAACTAGCTAATTTGCCAGACAGGGCTCACTTCTGGAATCCTCCTGCTTTAGCCACCTAGAGTACTAGAATTACAGGCACACTCCCCTGTACCTGTCCATAGTGGATTCCTATCTATCTCTATGGCTTCTAATTCTGCTGTGTTGACTTCCGTTTCTCAGCATGCACCTGTAGCCCACAGGGAAGAAGTATATGGGCAGATGTTACAGCTTGTATCTAAACGTCCTCCCAATGCCTCATGTAGTCAGAGATGGGGCTTTTTAGAGGTGGCTAGATCTAGGATGTGTGATGCTGGGATCCAGGATGTGATGCTGGCATTGATTTGTGATGAGATGCTAAGACTAATGCTGCCCCACCCTGGTGATGGCTCAGGACTCAAGGTTTCCCAGGCACCCTGCCTCAAACACTCCCCGCTCTGTACCTTGGTCTTAGCTCATTTTTGCCTTGGCCACAACTGGAGAAGATGCCCCCCTGACTTTGACCTGGGCAGAAAACCACAGAAACTCTCCTTTGTTAACACTGAAAGTCCTCTACAGACCAGGTAGCCCTGCTAAGATTAGCTCTCCCTCGGCTATTCCAGCCCACAATCACCCTCCCCACAAGACACTTTAAAAAGCCCTGAGCTTCGCCTTGTTCACTGCTGCCTTGGTCCACTAGGCAGCCAGCCCGCTTGTCCCTACCTCCAATAAATCTTATGTCAGAATGCCTGGTCTTGGTCGGTTGCATGGGTTCATACCTAACACTGGATGTAAGTGCTACAGGCCCTAAGCTTGGGTAGGAAGCTTGGGTAAGATACAAAGGACCGAAAAGGATCACTGCCTCTCCCTTTCTGCTGCTTGTTGCTTTGCTATCCCCTGCCTGCTTGTCACAGGCTATCCTTTCTGTGGTGCCTTTCTGCCCTGCCACCCCACTTTGGAGCCAGCCAACTGTGATCTGAAAACTCTACAAAGCAGGTACCAAAATAAACCCCTCCTCCTTTAACTCTGAGACTGAGATATTTTGTCTCAGCAATGAGAAAAATAACTAAGACAGACTTCTCCATATAGGCAAAAGATAAAAACACTAGTTCTACATGTAAATAGTCACCATAGCATGGCCTCAGAAGAAAAAGACTTTAACAATCAAGTAGATAAAACAATCCATACTGTGGAGAGTGGCCAACCTCCGTCTTCAGCCTCCCTTGTCACTGCCCAAAGGGCCCATGAACAGAGTGGCCATGGTGGCAGGAATGGAGGTTATCCGTGGGCTCAGCAGCACATATTCTGCACACCAAGGGTGACCTGGCTCACAGCTACCACTGAATGCCCAATATGGCAGCAGCAGAGACCAACACTGAGTCTCAAATATGGCACCTTTTCTTAAGGTTGCAACTTAAGCTTGCAACTTCATGGCAAATTGATTGTACTGGACCACTTCCATCATGGAAAGGACTGTGCTTTATCCTCACTGGCATAGATAGTTATTCTGAATATGGATCTGCCTTCCCTGAATGTAATAGTTCTGCCAAAACTACCATCCGTGGACTCCTGGTATGTCTTATCCACAGCCATGGAATTCCTCACAGCATTGCCTGTGACCAAAGAACAAATTCTATGACCAAATAAGTGAGGCAGTAGACACATGCTCATGCAGTTTGCTGGTTTTGTAGTGATTCTTACCATCCAGAAGTGGCTGGATGGATAGGAAGGTAAAATGCTCTTTTGAAGACACAGTTACAGTGCCAGCTAGACGGCAGTCACTTGCTGGGCAGGGACAAGGTTCTTCAGAAGGCTGTATATGCCTTGAATCCACATCCACAGTATGATACTGTGTCTTCCACAGCCAGAATTCACGAGTCCAAGACTCAAGGGGTGCAAATGAGAATGCCACCACTTACCCATTACCCCCATGACCCTCTAGTAGCCATTTTGCTTCCTCTTCCCATGGTCCTATGCTCTGCTGATTTTGGAGTCTGTTCTAGAGGCAGAAAGGCTTGTACCAGGAAGCACAACAATGATACCACTGAGCTGGAAGCTGAGATTCCCCATGGTCACTTTGCTCTCCTCTTATCTCTGGGAAAGCAAGCTGAAAAGGATATGACTATGTTGGAGGAGGAGATTAACCCAGACTATGAAGGGAAACTTGAAGCACTACTCCACAACAGAGGAAAGGAAGAACACTCTTGCAGAGCAGGAGATCCCTTGAAACATCCATTTGTATTACCATGCCCTGTTTTCAAAGTGAGTGGGAAACTAAGAAGCCTAATCCAGACATACTGGCAAGTGGCCCAGAGCCTTCAGGAAAGTGGGTATGTATCACCTCACCAAAGAACCACGACCTGCTTAGGAGCTTTCTGAAGGCTCAATACCGAATGGATAGTAGAAGGTAGTTCTAAATACCAGCTATAGCCCAGTAATCAGGAATAGAAATGGCACATACAGTTGAAGCCATTCTTTCCTAATTGGTTTCCTACATAATACAGTGTTGGTAGACTTAATATTGGCTCTTCAGTATTGTTAGACCTATGTTCTAATATTCAAGCTATGCAATGTTAAGAAACAGAATCACACAAAGTAAACTTGCCTTCTATTCTAGAGCATAAATCAGTGAGTTTCTGTTTATACAGTTTTAACATGCTAGGTATAATTATGAACTTGTCTTAAAAGAACATGTCTTGCTGTCAAATTGATAAGGAGTAGATAGTGATAGCTGCCTGGTTGTGTCAACTTCAGTAAGAAACACCCAATGAAATTGGACCAGCATAGTTCTGGGTGTGGCTGAAAGGATTTCCTGCAGGGTGAAGACCCACATCCCTTGGTGGCTTGCTGCCTGAGTGGTGTGGTGGGGAAATGAAGAAGGGAGACTCACTTCTGTTGCTTCAGAGGAGCTCCAGTCTCCACCTCCGTATCAGGTGGTGTATCCTGGCTTCCAACGCAGACTTGTCTACCTCCAGCACAGACTTTTCAGCCTTCTTGTGTGAACCCTTGGTCCTCTAATACAGACTGATGAGCACGCGGTCACTTGAATCCTTCAGTGGATTCAATCCTCCAAGGCACTCACAGACCTTTGGCCCTCTTCCACATCAGCCTCTGTAGCCTGGATCCCGCTGCAATTCACAAGCCAACCTTGTGCATTCTTAGATGTTTGTACATGCTGCATTAAATCTCTTTCTCTAGTAAGCACTAGTCATTATACTTACAATCCTAGTGCCTCAGGCTCCATAGTGCTAAGATGAGAGTGGGGCATCTTTTCTTCTCAACCCCAGAAGAGTGGTGTTTGTAGTTGGCTCCTCTGTCCTGAGAGAAAGCCTATGTCCCAAGCCACTGCTGACAGGAGAATGCTGGCGGGTCTTGGCTCATGCCTCAGCCCTTTGCTTGTCTCCATGAATATACCTTTGGCTCAAGGCATCTTGGGACACAGTGGGCTCCAGCACTGAGTTTCTCCAGACTCTGAGCCAGAAGTGAGGATGGCTGTACTTCAAAAGTAGAGAGCTGCAGGAGATTTGGACTGATGAAAAGTTGGCTAGAAAATTGTAATGTCAGTACTCTGACTGGGTACTCGAGGAATGAAGTTTGATAGTGATAGTGCTCCATCCCCAGCTCCTTACCTTCTGGGTGGGGCCTCTCCACTCGGCTAGCATAGGCTCTGAGTCAGTAATGCCCTAGGGACACTGGATGTGGGAGGAGCTTCCCTACCTCACTAGCAGGAGGACTTTTCAAGGTCTGCCATCTTATTATACACAGGTTTGTTATGGTGGTGCAGGCCTGCCTTCCAGTGTTCTGGGAGACTGAAGCAGGAAGATCACAAGTCTTAGCCTAGCTTGGACAACATAGCAATATAACAAAATCCTGTCTCAAGGAATAAGAAACTAAAAAGGGCTGGGGATGTGACTCATTATGAAAGTATAAAGATCCTGAGTACTGAAGAAGATGAGACAGAAAGAGAGAGAGAGAGAGAGAGAGAGAGAGAGAGAGAGAGAGAGACAGAGAGAGAGAGACAGAGAGACAGAGATAGAGACAGAGACAGAGACAGAGACAGAGAGAGAGAGCATACATTGGAGAGAATAAGCAAGGAAATTGGGGAGAAATTGAAATTGGTTAGAGGACATGACATGCATCACCCGGCATTTCTACTTTCCTGTTGGAGGCTGGGGCCTTGACACCATATTTCACAGATGAGGACACAGGTCTAGAGTCCCTGATGTTGGCCATGAGCCAGTGATAGGGCTGGGGTCAACTCCCAGGTCACCTGACTCCCACCCCCACTGTCATGTCAGGTAGATGCAAACCTGGGAGCAGCTCCCTGCAGGATGTCATGGTGGGGAGAAGGCAGGCACTGAGTCGTCAGGCCTGAGTTCCCCTCCCACCTCCTGAATCTCAGCCATCTCAGGCTCACTCAGTGCTGACTGCCCAGTCCTCCTGCACACAGAGCCCATCCATAGGCCACTCTGAGGACTGATGGCTCACCTGTTGGTGGAGAGCAATTGGGAAGGGAGAGAGAGAACAAAGCCCTTGGACCAGCAAGCTCAGTAAATAGACATCCTCTAGGACGGTGGACCACTGAAATGCACCGGGGAATGTTCCTAGAGCCCCCACAAGTGTGAAAAACTGAATTTCAGATGTGGTCAGAAAAATGTCTATAAATGTCTCTCTTCATAGTTTAAACCCTAAATATGCTCTGTATCCTAAAGCTATATAATTTAATAAAATATTACATTAATAAAGCCTTATACAGTGCAGGACATTTTGGCAGCATCTTAGGGATCTTAGGGCTGCAAGAAGAACAAAACTGAGAACACTGGAGCAGGCTGCAGTGGCACAGCAACCTGTTACGATGCCTGAAGCCCGGTTCATCTGCTGGAGATTGGTTACAGGGCAGCAGCAGGAGAACTGAACCACAGCGACAGCGACAAAAAGCAACTGCAGAAGCTATTTTCAGTTTTATCCAATATTGCCAGCTTTTCAGCAAATGATTATCAGATTCTAAGGAAAAAATCCAGAAATGACTGAGGCTGAGAACTTTGAGCAGTGACTTGGTGGAGGCATACCATACCTCACTTCTATTATTTTTACTGTAAATAAAGATAATCTCAAGTCGTGCCATTCTTATCGACACTGAGCTCTTTAAAGGTTGTGATCCTCTCGTGGAGAACCCTCATGACTTCGGGGGATAGAGGAGCAGATGGGGCCACAGCTAGAGGAGACTCGGAGAAGCCACTCCCTTATGGACTTAGGACTTCACCCCTCCTTATGCAGCCAGGAACAGCTGGGCCGGAGGAGACACTGACCAAGCTGACTCCACCTTTGGCTTGCCTGCCTGGTTCTGGGTGCCGGGGAGCCAGCCTGTAGGAAGCAGCCCACTGGCTCTACCTGTCTAGTATCTTTAATTTCAGAACAGTGTGAACGGCATTTCTCTTCCATTGGCCCCGAGGAGGACACACTGGAACTTGGGGGGATGGGTACCCTGGAGGGGGCCTATTGCCTGGAAATCAGCTATCTGCCATGCTGGACCCTGTCAGCTACAGAGCAGCTCTCATGGAGAGCAGCAAAGAGTTTTCAACATTGTGGTTATTTGTGGCATTTCATCAGCCAACAGTGCAAATTAAATTAATTAAAGAGCATTGTACATTTCTAATTCCAACACTAGACTCACTCAGTGGCTATGGAAATTTAGAATAATGGGTAACAGTCATCTCTAATTTCTCAACATATGGTTTTTTGCTTACACAGCTGTGAAAAACATTATATTTATATTTTTGTTGATGCATAATTTCCAGCCTGAAAACAGGATTCACATTAGCATTAAACTGCCAACAGGTGTTTTCTTCCTTTCCCCTTTTCTGGAGAGCTAGAATAATCCCCTCTTTGGCAAGAAGTCAGTGCTTTTCACAGTCACTTTTACATCCTTAAGAGTAGCTTTAAAATTATTTTCTTCTTGATGAAACACATTCTCTTAAGGCCTTGTGTTTTTCACCTACAATTATCTGATTAAATATGTCAATCACTCAAACCTTGAGAGATTTGAGTTATTTCCTACCCAACACTACATAAAACTATGACGGGGGGGGGGGGTCGCGGAGATAGCTCTGTGGCACAAATACCTGCCTGGCAAGTGCAAGGTTGTGAGTTTGAACCCCGGTCCCACCAAAAGAAAAAAAAAAAAAAAAAAACTATGGCTGGGGAAACTGGAAACTGATAATATTTATCAGAATTTTTTGGTAAGAAATACCTATGACTGTTAATGGCCCATTGCATTTGAAACCTGGATTCGGTTTAACTGTTACTGCGAATGTGTTTTTTTCACTTGCAAGATGATTAAGCCAAATGCAATGCATTCCCATGAAACTGTGAATGTTTTCAAAATTATTTTTCTGGTCTATACAAAAATTCTCCTGGACTCCAACATGGTTAAGAACTTGCAGTGAAGCAGAACACAACAAGTGTCACAGCTACCTTGGATTGAGTGCTTTTGGCTCCTATATTCCTTCCCCATCAGTCTTTATCCACTCTTTCCCCAACCCAGTTAGCATCATTCTAGACTTTCCCAGAGGTCTCTGTCCAGTGTAGCAGGTCAGCCTTGCCCAGGGACCAACAGGGAATTCTTTTTCTTTTATTTTGGGGGGGGTGTGGACTGGGGATCAATTCAAGACCTTGTGCTTGCCAGGCAGGCACTTATGCCACTAAGCTATATGCCTGATCCCAACAGGGAATTCTTGAGAAGTAAACCCTTTCATAACCTTAACCTCAATTCTTCCACTAATGTCGCTATTCCCTGTTACTTGCCCAGCTCTCTGGTGCAGCCTTGGGAGGCTTCTTGGGGCTCCAGGAAACAAGCTATGATCCCAAAAATCACCTTTTGTGACTTTGGTCATACTGCTTCCTCTGCCTGAGTGCTCCCAAGCTGTTGTTCTTCAGACTGTCTTCTCCAAGACTCAGTTCACTGTTTTATCAGCAGTGAAAACATCCCTCTGATGACCTTAACTGGCACTTCAGCAGCACAGTGTTTTGCCCTCTGAAATTTCACATTAAGTTTCAGTTTACCAGAAGACATATAATAGCAAAGAGCCCCACTTCCCAGCTTAACACCCCAGAGCTGACATTTGCCAGCTCAGTAATACTAAGGTGTAACCTTTCTCTTCCTTGACTTTTACTGGAAAAGGGCAGAAATAAGTTCATTTCTTGAATAGGGCATTTATGAGAATTAAATGTGACAATAATGTAAACTACTTAAAACAGTAGCTGGCAAATCAGAAGTGCATGGTTGATAATTGGTGTAGTTTATCTGTATCAGTACAACTTTAGTATACCCATTTAAGGTCTGAGTAGCCTGCTAGACTGAGAGTCCCTTGAGGGTTGGAAAGTCATTCTAGTTCCTTGGATCCCGAGTACCTGGGCCTGGACCTGGCATATAACAGGTGCACAGGAACAGATGTAAGCGGAAGGCATGAAGAAACCAATGCAGACAGAACAATCTGGAAGCTCAGTGAGCGAAGAGACGCTGCCGCCCTCAGTTATGTAATGTACATATCAGTTCCCT
Source organism: Myocastor coypus (assembly GCA_004027025.1). NCBI lineage: Eukaryota > Metazoa > Chordata > Mammalia > Rodentia > Myocastoridae > Myocastor > Myocastor coypus. The sequence goes on from PVJA010016547.1 coordinate 34,055, forward strand.
GACACCTCTTCTTCTTACCTTCTTTGAAAACTAAACCCTCCCCTCCCTCCTAGCTAAAACATAGGATGAGTGTTTGCTGCACATTTGCAAGAGAGCTGGAGTCCAACATCCACACTCTGCTGCCCTGACTTGTTCTATTTTACTTTCATTTGCCATTGCCAAAGCGAATACCCATTTATCAAATTTCTCATATTCATCCCATGCAGCCACCAGATGGATCTGAATAGTTTCTCTAACAACCGATTTGCATTTGGACTCTGCTTCCAAAGTGGCTTCCCGTTATAGCTTCCATTGCCTCCACGCTATTCTCCATCTTTCAGTCTTTTCTGAAGGCCACATCTCTATTTTTGGAAATTGTGGATCAATTTGGTACAAGGGAGCAGCGTGGAGTTAGAAAAGGACTGTATTTTATTGCCAAATCATGACTTGCTCATATATTTCAACTTGCACCCTGCAACAAATTCATCATTATAGTATTTTCTGCGAGTTCCCAGGGTATAGTACCACACTGCTTTTTCCCTGAACTTTTCCGTAGGCTTTCTCTTTGTGCCACGCTACAGTGGGCATGGTTCTTGAGCCAAGGTACTCTTGTTTAGGTTGTGATACTTCTCTAGGACTGTGTTAGGTTTCATGATCTTAAATGGAGAGTAAGTAATAAATTCATAGAGGAAATTGGGTTAGCATGTGATTAACATCTCGCTGATGCAGACGGGTGTACCAATGAGGGGAGCATGTGCTTGTATCATGATGAAATGCAGATTAGGGGCCCTGGAGCCAACCCAAGGAAATCTGCCCAAAACTGTTTCATCTCTGTCAGCTTTAATCTGATCGGAAGAGAGTGTGCTTCAGTGCAGCCAGAAAAAATGTGAAAGCCTGGCCTAACCAAGTGGCACTTTCACTTCGATGGAGGAAGTATTAAAATGCTTTTCACATAATATACAGCAAATATGCTGGACTATGCAATTAAAGCATCTGGGTTCAAATTCCATCTCAGTCACTCAGTTTGGCTGTGAAATCCCACTGAGCCTTAGTTTCTGGATCTGTAAAATTAATATGCTAGGGTAAGCTAATGGTTTTCAATAGGTGTTTTTCCCTTCACACTACAAATGAAAAGTGATGCGCCATAAATAGCCTCAGAGTTGTACAGTCACCTGCATGATAGTTTGGACCCTTTTCCTTTTGCTTGAAAAGGTATATCAGAAAGCACATGCATGAGGTTAGCATTTTAAGAAAAGCTTGAATCTCATTTCTTCTTATCTAGAATATTAAAAGGCAAATAATTTGAAATATTGGTTACAATTGGGTAAATTTTGTCATGATTATGATTACTGAATGTATTTGGTTACAGGGTCTCACTATGCAGCTTGGACTTAATGATCCTACTATTTTCAGCCTCTCCAGCGCTGGAATCACAGGCATGCACCACTACTCTCAGACTCTGATCAGCGCAGTGCACCCTGGGGGTTGGTGCATCATGTGGTGCCAGAGATCGAACTACAGTCCCTGAACTTGTCTAAGCTTACCTAAGCTTGCCTAAGAGGTCACTTTAGCCCATTGGGCTATACTGCTGGCTACAGGGTAAAATTTTGAAGAAGTGCAGTACACAGTTTCTAAAAGGCATGCCACAATGTCCAAGTTGATATCTCTAGGCCATGGCATTGTCTTTATGTCCTTCTGTATCTCTGAGTAAATCAGGGTTCCAGTAAAGAAAAACCCAGAACTTTCATTATCTGGAATAAAACAAGAATTTTGTACATAGGCCTCCCTTTGGAGGATGCTCTCATTTCCCATTTAAAAATATATAGGTATAGGTATAGATATAGATATAGATATAGATACAGATACAGATACAGATATAGATACCCACTCATGGGCTGGGGAGATATCTGAGCTGGCTACTGAAACTGGGCATGATGGTGCATGCTTGTAAACCCAGAACTGGAGAGGCTGAGACAGGAGGATCACTACGAGTTTGAGCTGCATAGCAGGACCCTTTATCAAGTAAGTAAGTAAGTAAGTAAGTAAGTAAATAAATAAATAAATAAATAAATAAATAAACTCAGGCTAAAAATACCTCTTGAATCTTTATGCAGTCACCCTAAACAGAACTGGGGTTTTTAAAAATAAAGTGATAACCTTAGTCAGCTGCTTTATATTTTGGGCAAAATGAGATCTCAGGTGTCCTTAGGGTGATTTGGACTCCTGAAGAGGAGGCCTCGTGACGAAGAACGTGACCCCCTGTCAGAGGTCCTAAAGGAGCTGTGAGTTTAGTCTTCTGTTGTCTGGACTCCAGGAGGACTTAGTTGGAAGCTGTGCAAGATGTTGTTTTTACCTGATCTGTGGATAAAGTAGTAATGTTAATATGGCTTGGTAAAAACACCAATTTCTCAAAGCTGGAAATAGAAATTCCACAATTCTGTTGCATCAAATCCCATAATTTCACCCTAATGTCACATGGCACTTAATTTGTGCAGTCTTGAAATGGCTGTAATAAGGCTGCCCCACAGGGGTTGAGGATATAGTTCAGTGGCACAAGCACCAGCTCAGTAAGCAGGAGGTCCTAAGTTCAATTCCTGATACAAACAAACAAACAAACAAACAAATAAATAAATAATCAGCCCCACCATCTTTGAGACACTACAGCAAATGTCACAAAGGCTTCTTATCCTTCAAACCAGATATGTGTTACCCTGGGTTATGTGACATCAACAATCAAGCCAAGTGACCTTTTTCCCCAGTAAGCCACAGTCTTGGATCCAATGTACAAATCCAATATTTTATGTGTTGTGTGTAACTGTTTAAAAGGACTTTATTTTGTGTGTTATACACATTAGTTCTGTGTATTGCCATCTAATGTAAAAAGAAAGATCTACCTATGAACAGTGCAACAGGCTGCACACCAAATAAGCTTTGCAAGTGACTACTTTGTTCTTTTAAAAATTGAATGGATTTAGGATTTGACTCAAAAAAAAGTAGTGAGTAACGGTTTGAAATGTCTCAGTGTAGAACGTTTAGCTGTTGGAAAGTAAAACAACTGTTTTTTAGTATGGGTGGCATTAAATTTCTGTGTAACGTAGGGAAAGATTCCCACAAAGGTTTCCAAAGACCACTGAGGTTTAGTGAAAAGTTCAAATGCAAAAATGACCTATATAATCTTTTATTTCCCACAGCACAGTAGTCTAGACAACGTGAAAATTTTTACAGTGTCAGATGTGTGGATAAAGTAAACCTGTAAGTTCAAGCCTGAGCTCATAAAAAATAAAGGGAAAATACAAAGTCATTAAAAAAAGAGTGAATCAAAAAACAAAAGCAATCAAATTGGAAGTGACAATAAAGTTATGGAGAAGAAAATTTCTGGTCCAGTTAACTCAGAGATATATGTTTTAATTGCACATTGGGAGGAGAGGCTGGACTTTCGGCCTGTTTTCATTGCAAATAAGAAAACATTTACAAAGCTTCATTTTATTAGAAAAGAGAATGTGTAAAGTAAAATTCACTTATCAGTATAAATGCATGGCAATGAAGTTCATACTTTTGATTAATGGGAGATGAAGATTTTTTTCTTTAAGAATTCAGAACCACATAGTCAGGTTGGACTCTTAAAGCATCTTACGACATCTTATGAAACATCAGTAAAACTGTACTTGGCGCTGGGACACCAGGCAGAAATAAAAGAAGCCAGTGGAGGGATAAACTTGGAATGTGTTTTCACAGCATTGTCATAGAGAAAATCAGTGATAAACCAAACCCCAGAATTGCAAAGATATACAAACAAGTAAGATAGAAAGACTGTTACCAGGCTACAGAATATAAGAGCAAACCCTCAGAGCCTTGGGTTATATAAAGGCTAAGTAGAGATTATAAAAGAGGACATGTTTAATTCATAAAACCATGAAAAGTAGTGGAAAATGTAGAAACAAATAAAGATCATGAAAAAATATCTTTAACATGATACTTCTACAAATGAAATATTTAATCATTAAAAAATTAACTCAATAAATGAGTTAAGCTATAGTTTGTACAGAGTTACAGAACTGAAAATATAATGAGAAACAGGAACACAGAAATATCAGGAGTACACAGGGAAAAATAAATAAGTACACAATTTGTTTAAAGAAAAAAAAAGCAAATGCTAGATCTGGAGAATGGGAAGCTCCAACTTACATTTCATGGCATTTCAAGGAGAAATAATCGAATAGTAAAAAATATTCCAATAGTTTATGACTGAGAAGTTTCCAGAATTTATAGAACTACATGAGTCCTCAGAAACGGACAGTATACAAATAAAAGGCATAACTCTATTCCTAGACACATGGCTCTGAGAGTGAAAAATGGTGCAGCCACTGAGGAGGACAGTTAGGTGATTTCTTACCCAACTAGACATGCACTGTGCTGCCCAGCAATCACCTTCCTGGGCATTGACAGGGAAATGGAAACATGAGTACATAAAATACACATGAATATATCCACACCTCCTCATTTTAATAACTTCAAGCTAAACATTTTAGGTTGCTTTTAAGCTATGTCTCTACACATAACATACGTCTAGTGTATGTCTGCAGTACGGAATAGCGATGTTTGCGTTGGCGAATTGGTGCATGCACATAACACATCTTCATTATTTTCAGCCCCCTTTCCTTCTCACAGCTCTCCCCTTCCTGATCTCTTTTCATAGCTCCAAGAACCTTCATGTTAGCCACTTCCTTTCTCCTTTGTTTGTTTGTAATTTAAGCCTCTTATGGTAGATAAGTCATGTGAAAGTTAAATTAACCTTTCTGTGTCTCACTTATTTCACCTAGCGTTATCATCTCCAGTTCCATTCATTTTCCCACCAATGCTCCTTTTAATGGTTGAATAAACAGGCTGTGACCAGCAACAGAGGCAACTATGCTATAAACCATAAATATACAAAAAATGAATAACACAGTACTTTGATTAGTTGTAAAGAACATCGTAATGGGTTTTAAAAGATCTAAAGTCAAAAGGATATATCATGTGTGATTCCATTTATACAGCATCCTCAAAATGACAGAATCATAGAGATGAGACAGATTTGTGTTTGCCAGAGATGCAAGGTTATCTCAGTTACTCTTCTCTGATTGCTGGGACAAATACCTGACACCCAAAATGAAGGAAGGAAAGGTTTATTTAGCTCACAGTTACTGGAGGTTTCAGTGCACACTCAGCTGGCTCCAAGGCAGAGTGGCACATGGCAGAGAGCGGGCAGTTCTTGGTGGTGGAACAGCAACAATGGTGACAGAGGCGACAATAGCAACACAGAGAGTGCCTATTCCTCTGTCTCTCTTAAGTACATTCAGGCTACTGCCTCAAGCTGGGTGTAGCACTCACATCCATAATCCTGGCATCCCAGTGGATCATGAGTTAATCTCAAAGTCTAGAAGCCCCCACCCCATGGCTGCATGAGGCTTTGGAGGGACAACTAGACCCAAATCATAACAAAGGTGAAGTGACATGGCATGGAATGACAAGCAGAAAGTACTGAATACAATACAATAGTTCTATTTCTTCAGTAGGGTGGTTACTATATGAATCCATATGTGATAAAATAGCCTAGTGCTTATATGCCTACACCACACCAATATCTATTTCCTATTTTCAATATTTTACAATAGTTATGTAACATTTAGCCATTCAGGGAAAATGAGTAAAAGGTTCATGAAGCCCTTCTGTATTTTTTATATTTTTGTTACCCTGTAATTATTTCAAACTTTAAAGATTAAATATAGGTAAGGAAGAAGACAGAAGACCAGAAGAGTCTGAAAAGTGACCAGAGTAAAAGTTCAAATTACTTGTGCAGAAATGACAGACAGCAAACTTATGAGAAGTAATGATAGAAACCAGAAGGTAGTAAAATAATATCTTCAAAATTCTGAAAATAAATCAGTACCAATTTGAAATTCTATACCCAGCTAAGCTATTGTTTAAAACAAAGACATTTGCAGACAAAATTCTGAAAAAGCTTAATTAAAACTATAAACTGTATACTTTATGATACATTTTAAAAATAATTGAAGGTATGAAATAGTATTCAGAGAAAAGAAAATATAATAATAAACATATGAACACATATAAATAAACATGAAATGTTGAACAAACAGCTGTGTCAAACAGCATGATGAACTATAAATAAACACATGAGCACATATAGAGTAGCAACAGCAACATTATATATAGTCATCCTGTCAAAAAAGATGTATTAAATGCCATATGATAAGCACTGTTATAATAGTAGACATAGCAGTGTTATATTTCTGAGAAGAGAGAGATGTAATAAAATATTTTACACGTTTAAAAATAGAAGATAATTAATATTTATTATGTATTTATTAGCTCTAGTATCTCTTCCTCTGAGAAGTGTGTTTTCATCTCGGATGCTCATTTCTGGATTGGGTATTTATTTATTTATTTATTTATTTTATGGCCAATTCAGCCTGCCCTAGAGGTGAGGCTGGTGCAGTATGTGGTGCTGGGGATCAAACTGTGGTCCCTGTAGTTGTGTTTGCAGTTGCTTTTGCATTTTTTCATCTATTCCATTGATCCTAAGGTCTATTTCTTTGCCAATACCATGCTGAGTTTATCACAGTAGCTTTGTAGTATAATTTCAAATCAGGAATTGTAATGCCGCCTGACTTGTCTTTGTGCCCAGGATTGTCTTTGCTATTCTAGGTCTTTTCTGGTTCCAAATAAATTTTAGGAATGATTTCTCTAGGTCTGTAAGGTATGTTGGTGGTAGCCATCCATGAAATGCAAATTAAAAAAGCACTGAGATACTATCTCACTCCCGAAAGAATGGCTATTATAAAGAAATCAGTCAAAAACAAATGTTGGAGAGGCTGCAGGGAAAAAGGAATCCTTCTCCACAGCTGGTAGAAATGCAGAGTGGTACAACTAATCTGGAAATCAGTGTGGAGAATCCCTAAAAAGCTAGGACTGGAGGAGCCAAGATAGCTCAGTGGTCTAAAGCGCCTGCTTATGCAAGCTTAGGCAACCACAGGGACTGCAGTTTGATCCCTGGCACCGCATGCTGCACCAGCCCCACACCCAGGACAGGCTGAGTGGGCCATAACATAAACAAACAAACAAATAAATGAATGAATAAATAAAGGGTTTAAGAAAGAAAAAAAAAAAAAAAAACCTAGGACTAGAAGTCCCATTCAATCCAGCTATCCTCCTATGGGAATTTTTCCAAAAGTTATGAAAACATCATATCATAGTGATATTTTTGCACCTATGTTTATAGCAGCCCAATTTGTGATAACCAAATGTTGGAAACAACCAAAATGCCCATCTACTGCATAACGGATGAAAAAGATGTAGTGTTTTTATACAATGGAGCATTATTCAGCTATAAAGAATAATAAACTCAAAGTCCTCATATATAAGTGGATGCAACTTGAAGATACGCTCACAAATGAAATAACCCAGACCTACATGTGTAAATATCAAATATTCTCCCTAGTATAAGAACTCAAAAGAAGAAGTAAAAATGGAAAGGTATAATAATACAGTTAAATGGAAAGCGAAATTTTAAGGATTAAACAATGAAGAGAGAGAAAGGAGAAAAGTTAGGAAACATGGCAGGGGCAAAACCATGCATTTATACACACAAGATGGTTAAGACAGTAGTCCTGGAGTCTCCGACAGGTTTTTGAAACTAGCAGTTAAATGACAGAATTCTCACTCTGACTAACTATATCCACTGATACCTGTGGACTAAGCAATTACACTAAGGATAACAAGGTGTAATACTAATACTATGCTAGGAATATCTTGCCAACCTGGTCTCCTAAAGGTGTACTCCTTCTAATATCACATCAGTTATTGATATACCCTCCATCAAGTAAATGTTTGTTTTTAAAAATGATAATAAAAGAGAATAAGAGACAAGGAAATAATTCCATAGGACTGTAACGCTACAATTGTGTAAATGGTTACATTCCTTAATTTCTGTGTAAAAAGGTGCAATTATTTTTTTACATTCTACAGTGATTTAAAGTTTAGAATAAACAACAATTGATGGAAAGTACATTATGTTTAAGGCACTTGATATTCAGAAAGATAGTGATATTAACTTCAATTGACTGTGTTATAAGACAATCTCAGTAAGCTTCTCTTCTTGAGGCTTAATAGCTTAAGTTGCAGATCAAAATGTTAGAGACAAAGAAGGCTACAAGGATAGCCAATATTTTGGCCTTCGCCCTTTAAGGTCAGTGAGGACTCAGGACATAAGAGAACCTGTACTGTTATAGCCTATAACTCAGTGGTGTCCCAAATTTCCTGTTCAAGGACATTACAGGAGCGGGGAATATAGTTCAGAAGCATAAGTGCCTGCTGGGCAAGCATAAGGTCCTAAGTTCGATACCTGGTACAAAAAAAAAAAAAAGGAGATTATGGGATTATGGGTCCACAGAGGAAAGCTATTGGTGATGTATAGTATGCCAAAGGAGGGTCAAGCAATGGCTGTGACTCATCCAGATGGCTGACACTGGCAAAAGAGCTACAAACCACTGTACATGGATTCAAGGTAAATCCTGAGGGGATTTGACTGACTTTGTCAGATACAAAGGTTACATTTTGTACTATATAGCTCTTGCTTTATCTTGGTCTTTGCCATCCAGCAGAAAAATCTAACCACAAGGTAGAAAATGAAAGCCATATTAACATGCTAAGTTGTAAAATGTTCAAGTCAACAGCCTCCAATATTGCCACTTATACTGATAACCTAATACTATTATGGACTATATGTATATGACTACTTTCTCTTTGTTCAGTGAGAAGAAAGATTTGTAGTAATAGCATTTAGACAAGATACCATGTCTGCATCTTGTACTCTGAAAACTACTATGCAGACAATATGCAATGTATTAATTATTGTATCTGCCCTACTAACCTGATGTGAAACTGTCTCATTGCTATTTCTTTCTCATTAATATTAATAAAAAATAAAATAAAAACAAGAGATAACTATAATACTAGGCAAAAATTAAATATAAGGCTACAATTTTGTATTTCCTTGAATTTCCAAATATCTGTGTCAAAATTGTGTAACTGCTTATATCACATTGTATGGAAAGTTATTAGAATATCAACGATGGTCAGAAAATATCATTTACAAGCTAAGTCAAAGATATTTGATACTCAGAAAGCCAGTGATGATAAGCCCAGTACCTATGTTATAGAATAATAGTATCACAAAGCTT